>PVHX01007605.1:0-89861 GCA_004024805.1 Geosciurus inauris
AATAGTTGTGCTCCATCTGTGTACAATGAATCAAAATGCACTCTGCTATCATGTAAACCTAAATAGAATAAATAAATAAATTTTTAAAAATATATAATAAAAGGCTAAAAAAAATAGAGATTCTGGAAAAAAAAAAAAAACCCAAACAGAAAACCTTGAAATGAAAGAAACAATTAACCAAACTAAAAACTCAATAGAAAGCATCACCAACAGACCAGATCAGACTAACATGCTATTGAATGAACAATGGATAGCAGAAGACATCAGAATGGAGATTAAAAAATTCTTAGAAGTAAATGAAAACATTGATACAACACATCAAAATCTCTGGGACATTATGAAGGCAATGCTAAGGAGAAAATTCATTGCAATTGAGTTAATTCCTTAACAGAATAAGAAGTCAACAAATAAATGACCTCTAGCATTACATCTCAAAGCCCTAGAACAAGGAGAACAAATTAACATCAAAAGTAGCAGACAGGAAATAATTATAATTAGAGCTGAAATCAATGATATTGAAACAAAAACAATTAAAAAATGACAAAACAAAAAGTTAGTTCTTTGAAAAAATAAATTGATAAACTCTTAGCCAGGCTAACAAAGAGGAGAGAGAGAACTCAAATTACTAAAATTCATGATGAAAATGAAATATGACAACAGACACTATTGAAATGCAGAAGATATTTAGAAACTATTTTGAAAATTTATACTCCATAAAATAGAAAATCTTAAAGACTTTGACAAATTTCTAGAGTCAAATGATCTAGTCAAACTGAACCAGGAGGATATATACAATTTGAACAGATCAATATCAAGCAATGTAATGGAACATGCCATCAAAGGCCTACCAACAAAGAAAAGCTTAGGACCAGATGGATTCACAGCTGAGTTCAACAAGACCATCAAAAAAGAACTAATACCAATACTCCTCAAATTATTGCATGAAATAGAAAAAGAGGGAACACTTCCAAACACATTCTATGAGGCCAATATCGCCCTAATACCAAAACCAGACAAAGACTCATCAAGGAAAGAAAATTTCAGATCAATATTTCTAAGGAACATAGATGTGAAAATTCCCAGTAAATTCTGGCAAATTGATTAAAAAAACATATTAAAAAGATAGTGAACCACAGTCAATTAGGGTTTATCTCAGGGATACAAGGCTGGTTCAACAAATGGAAATCAATAAATGAAATTCATCACATCAATAGATTTAAAGATAAGAATCACATGAACATTTCAATAGATGCAGAAAATGAATTAGACAAAATACAGAACCCTATTGTGTTTAAAACGCTAGAAAAACTAGAGATAATGGGAACATATCTCAACATTGTAAAAGCTATCTATGCTAAGCCCAAGGCCAACATCATCCTAAATGGAGAGAAATTGAAAGCATTCCCTCTAGAAACAGGAACAAGACAGGGATGCCCTCTTTCACCACTGCTATTCAACATAGTCCTTGAAACACTAGCCAGAGCAATTAGACAGATGAAAGAAATTAAAGGGATATGAATAGGAAAAGAAGAACTTGAACTATCACCATTTGCTGATGACATGATTCTATACTTAGAGGATCCAAAAAATTCTACCAGAAAACTCTAGAATTAATAAATGAATTCAGCAAAGTAGCAGGTTATAAAATCAACACCTATACATCAAATGCATTTCTGTACAACACTGATGAATCTTCTGAAAGAGAAATAAGGAAAACTACCCCATTTACAATAGCCTTACAAAAAGTAATATACTTGGGAATCAACTTAACAAAAGAGGTGGAAAACTTCTACAGTGAAAACTATAGAACACTAAAGAAAGAAATTGAAGATCTGAGAAGATGGAAAGATCTCCCTTGTTCTTGGATAGGGAGAATCAATATTGTCAAAATGACCATACTACCAAAAGCATCATACAGATTTAATGCAATTACAATCAAAATACCAATGACATTCCTTATAAAAAAAGCCATCATGAAATTCATTTGGAAAAATAAGACACCCAGAATAGCCAAAGCAATCCTTAGCAAGAAGAGTAAAGCAGGAAGTATCACAATATCAGACCTTAAACTATACTACAGAGCTATAGTAGCAAAAATGGTATGGTATTGGTACCAGAATAGACATATAGATCAGTGGTACAGAATAGAGGACATGGAGACAAAACCACATAAATAGAGTTGTGGCATACTTGACAAAGTGCCAAAAACATACATTGGAGCAAATGATACTGAGAAACTGGAAATTCATATGCAGCAAAATGAAATTAAACCTCTGTCTTTCACCCTGCACAAAAATCAACTCAATGTGGATCAAGGACCTAGGAATTAGACCAGAGACTTGGCACCTAATGGAAGAAAAATCAGGCCCAAAATTTCATCATGTCAGCTTAGGCCTTCCTTAACAAGACTCCTAAAGCACAAGAAATAAAATCAAGAAATCAACAAACGGAATAGATTCAAACTAAAATGCTTTTTCTCAGCAAAAGAAACAAACAATGAGGTGAACAGACAGCTTACAGAATAGGAGCAAGTTTTTACCACACACACATCAGATAGAGCACTAATCTCAGATATATAAAGAGCTAAAAAATATTACCAAAAAAACCAAATAACCCAATCAATAAATTGGCTAAGGAACTGAACAGACACTTCACAGAAGAAGATATACAATTGATCAACAGATATATGAAAAAATGTTCAGCATCTCTAGTAATTAGAGAAATGCAAATCAAAACCACTCTAAGATTTCATCTCACATCAGTCAGAATGGCAATTATCAAGAATTCAAGCAACAATAAGTGCTTGTGAGGATGTGGGGGAAAGGTACACCGATTCATTGCTGTTAGGATTGCAAAATAGTGCAACCACTTTGGAAAGCAGTATGGAGATTCCTTGGAAAACTTGGAATGGAACCACCATTTGACCCAGCTATCTCACTTCTTGGTTTGCACCCAAAGGACTTAAAATTAGCATGCTACAGTGATGCAGCCACCTGAATGTTTGTAGCAGCTCAATTCACAGTAGCCAAACTGTGGAACCAGCCCAGATGCCCTTCAATAGATGAATGGATAAAGAAACTGTGGTATATATACACAATGGAATTACTCAGCCTTTAAGAGGAATGAAATCATAGCATTTAAAGGTAAATGGATGGAAGTGGAGGATATCATGCTAAGTGAAGTAAGCCAATCCCAAAAAACTAATGGCCAAATGTTTTCTTTGATAAGTAGATGTTGATCCATATTGGGGGCGGGGTCAAGGGAAGAATGGAGGAACTTTGGAATGAGCAAAGAGGAGGGAGGTCATGGGAAGGTGTATGAGGGAGGAGACGGTGGAATTAGATGAACATTATTACCCCTATGTATGGGTATGATTGCACAAATAGTGTGGCTCTACATCATGTACAACCAGAGAAATTAAAAAGTTGTGCTCTATTTGTGTAAAAAATAAAATTAAAAAAACAATCTAACCTTCCATTATTAAAAACTGGAAACAGGAAACTTAATCACTATAGGCATAGAAACAGAATAATAGATTATAGCAAAAACCAAAAATAAAAATCAAAGAAAACCATTGAAATCAAACTGGTTGTGTGGAAAGAATGACGAAGCTTTACCTAAAGAGGCCAATAAAAAATGCAGGTACACTGAAATTATTTGAGTCATTTGGTTTTAATTACATCTGAAATATCTGGAATAGGTAGATCTAGAGGAAAAAATTCAAATCTATAGAAGCAATTCCTAGGACCAAGGGTGGGAAAGGTAAGAGGAAATTGGAAGTGACTGCTATTTCAGTCAAGACCCAGCTGAGATTCACATAAGTAAACCAAATAACTTTCTCCCAATAAGGCTAAAAAGTAGAAAATAAGATGATGGAAATTTTTATCAATGCAATTGAAGTAGAAGTCACAGATCTCTCAACACTGAAAGTTTAAAATCAAAGTAATATGCTATATATTAATAGTATATTATGTTTCAATTTAATTCATATAATAATTATAAATGTTCTCTAAAAGTATATAATAGATTTTTCAAAATATTGAAATTCAGACTATAACAAGACTATTAAACATAACTGACAGATTTGAGTTCTGGTCCATTAGATCATTAGATTTAAAAAAAGCAATTGTGTTCTATTTCAAGATCAAAACATTCCAATTTTCAACAATTTATAATTTTTATGTATTATTAATACTGTAGTAAGTAATATACATTTCATGGGGGGGGGAGCACCATGAAAATAATATCCAGTTTTTTCTTGTCTACTGGATTTTCGTAAGTTCTGTTAATGGGAATGCCTAGAAGAAAATTAGCAGAGGGAAATCTCAAGCAACTCCTTATTGCCTTTCTTGGCATTTCCCTCCATCAACAGAGGACAGATGTGTACTGCAGCAGTAGTAAAAGCTTCAGACCTGCAATGTGAAGCCTCTTTCTTTGTCACAGTGCCAAAAAAAAAACTTGTCCCAGCTTGTGCTGTGCAGCACTCAAGTAAGGAACCTGCATTAAGGCCACTCCAACATATTGTCAGCAGTGACATTCTCGTTAGTTTTCAAAAACTGTTACTGGTTCCTACTCTGACATTCCAGCTTTGCTTAAGCATCCTCTTGTTAGCAGCTTTAAAGCCCCTGTATTCCAAGCATAAGCATATTGATTATAATGTCTTTTTAGCTGACAATTAAAAACAGATTGTCTATCAACAGTTATGTCTACAAATTAAATGGTGACAATAATTATATGGTACATTGTTTGGCATCTCCAGAAATACATAACTACTTGCATAGTTTGCTGTACCTATCCATCTATCCAACAACATATAACTACTTAAATAATCTGCAATGTCTCTACATCTATCTGTATATAACTGGCTAGCTAGCTATTTATAAGTCTCCAGTTATGACCCAAGAAAGAAAAGGATATCATTAGCACTTATACTTGTAAAGCTCAATGATGTTTGTTGAGGCTAAATGAATTGATATTATTATGGTAATTTTTAAAACAAACTAAAATATTTTACTGGTTTAAAAACATGAATTATTTAAGAAGTAACATTAATATTTTAGAAAACTGTTAATAGGATTGTGAAATTACACTTAAATAGGTTAAATAAAATTGTATCTTATTTAGAATATTTTTAATTTGTATTCATTAAAAATGAGCAACTTAGTCTCTTTGTAAGACAAATATTTTTTTTTCAAAATGGAAATCCATCTCCATGGTTAGGAGAGAGATAATTTTATGCTTCCATTCTTCATACAATCAAATCAAATTTGATGAAGATAAGTTTTCCATAACTACCACTAGATCCTATTCTCCTTATATGAAGAAACTGAACTTTAGGTTTGCTAGAGTACATAGCATATCAAGAAAACCTTTATCTACACCATTTTGTAAGACACAGACACTATCAGTTTCACATAATGGCAAAAAAGAATTGAAATAAAAATGTGTACTATTCTGCAAAAGCAATAAAAAACACATTTACCTCGAACCAATGCATCCATTATAACCTTAGTGATGTAAAGGAGAGTTAAATTAATACTACAAGACTCCCAAGGCTAACTTACTGGTTCACTTTTCTCATCGTGGCAATGCCAGTGACATCAGAACAGCTCCCAAATAGAATTTTATCTTTATTATTTGCCATTCCTGTGTTGTTTTCTTGAAAATATTTACTTGTAAAAACCAAATAAAAAGCCATATAACATCTCATATTTCACAATGCTAGGCATGTATTACAATCTAAACCTAAAACATAAACTTAAATTATATTTCTTCAATTTAAAGAGAAAATTCAAAGGTGTATATAAGAACTAATATTGATATAACATAGAAAAGTAGCAGTTGCATACAAATGAATATAGCTTTCCAAATAACTTTAATATTTTCTGAACAATTTGCTAATTCTTAAATGAAAATAAAGTCAGCTTAGATCATAGTGATCAAATTCTGCTTTGGATTTATCTGTAGCCTCAGTCTCGGAAAATTGCATATCTGAAATATTAATTATGATACCTCTAAAATAGGGTGTGATTAATCATGACATGTCTGCGTAACTGTCATGATATCTACTCAGCCCAACATTGTTAATATATATACATGGCATAATTCAGATCATCAATATTTTCATTTCCCTCTAAAATACAAATCCAGCCAGGTGTCCTGGCACATGTGTACTCTATAATCTCAGTGGCTTGACAGGCTGAGGCAGGAGGATTGCAAGTTCAAAGCCAGCCTCAGCAATTTAGCGAGGTTCTAAACAACTTAGGAAGACCCTGTCTCAAAATAAAAAATAAAAAGTTCCAAGGATGTGGCTAAGTAGTCAAACACCACTGGATTCAATCCCTAGCACCAAAATATAAAATGAAATACAAATTTGAAACTCAGATGTACTAGAAATAAAAAAAATCTTATACTTAATATTTTGAAATACTACTAGTAGATTAACAAAACATGAACCTGTTTTGCAATAAGAAATCTTTGCAATAATTAATCCAGAAAACTATTCTTAATTAAAATATTTAAAATGTACAAGTAAATAAATAAGAAAATAGACCGTTCATTATTAATATTGACTACATAGCTAGATAAATACCTCTAAGACCATTATTGTGCTATAGTTTGTTTCCTGAAAGCAGAGACAGAGACCAGAATTGGGTGCTAGTACTTTATACAGGTCATGATCCCAGGTAACAACACTGAAATAGCAGAAAGGTAAAGGTAGGAGAAAAGAATCCTAATGCAGGATTACTAATTTAGAGGTTGCTGTATTAGCGAAAACTCACTTTAAGATTTCCAACACTACAAATTTTGCAACTGCAGAAGAATAACTGAAGAAGTCCTCTACTTTCTTCTACACCTCTTTTTTTTTTTTTTTTTTTTTTTTTTTTTCTTTTTTCTTTGAATGTGCACTGCCCTCCACTGATGTTAACTGCTTTTTAGTTCTGGTCAACATTTCTAGCTGAGCATATTCTTGTGGTTTCAAAGAAGGTCTTGAGGAAAAAATAGAAAAGATATATCACACTGATAGGTTATGGAAATCCGTGGTTGAATCTGAATTGTACAGAACTGTTGAATGACACTGAGGGTAAAGTCAGAAGAAACCTTAGAAATGAAAAGTTGCAAGTATAATTTTATATTCTTTTGAGCTAATAGATATTTACAACATTTACAAAATAGCAATATTTTAAATTAATATTTATGGTCTATCTTTTCCACCCTTTTACTTTTCAACCTACCAGAGGGTGAATTTTATTTTTATTTATTTATTTTTTTGGTACTCGGAATTTTGAACCACCAGGAGCGCTCAACCAATGAGCCTCCTCCCCAGCCCATTTTTTATATTATTTTTTATTTTGAGACAGGGTCTCACTAAGTTGCTTACGCACTCACTAAATTGCTGGGGCTGGATTGAACTTGCCATACTCCTGCCTCAGCCTCCCGAGTTCTTGGGATTACAGGTGTGCACCACCGTGCCTGGCAGGGCGAATTTCTTACAGACAGATTGCAACTTTATCATGTTTTCTAACCTTATCAAATTTTTCAAACTTTTTAAAATTAAGACATGTATTTATAATAATTATAAGGAAGTTATAATAATTATATAAAATTAACAAAGTAATGACTTATTTTATATTAAAATAATTAAAATTAATATAAATTAATTAATTTTTAATTATTTTAATATAAAAATTAATATAAAATAATCACATAAGATTATATAAATATATAAAGAGGTTAACATAATTATAAAGAGGAAATCTCCCATTTTATTCTTTGGTATTATCTCTTGTTTTTATTTCTTTGTTTTTCTTTTATATATCAATGTAGGGCACTTGAATAATTTTGATTCAGTTTTCATGTACCTAATAGTTAATCTGTATCTATTAGCTTTTAGTAGTTACTCCAGGTATTACATAACTAACCACAGTCTTCTGTAATAGTTATTTTTTCACTTTGAGAGAAGCATTGAACTTTACCCTGCTTTGCATCAGTTTAACTTTCCCCATTTACAACTAAGAAATTTCCTCTCCATGTGTTTAAATCTAGATCAATGTCAATTTTTTTTTTGTTTTAATCATCACATATATTTGGCAACATTCACCAGAAGACAACAAATAGATTTTACTTAGCCACATTTTTATTTTTACATTGTTCCTTCTTTCCTGATGCTCTAGCTTCCCTTTGCTCATTTTTAAATTTTTACACAATTTTTCTTACTTGCTATGTTGAGATAGCTCTGTTGTTTGATACATTGGTTTGGCTTACTTTCATTCACAAATGTACTTATTTCCCCTGCATTCCTGAAAGGTGTTGTCACTGAGTATAAAGTTCTTGGTTGACTGTTAATTTTGTATCTGTACCAGAAAACCTTTGTGCCAGCTCCTCTTGTACTCTATGATGTCTGATGGGAAATCCACCATTATTCAAATTGCTCTTCCCTGTAACTACTGTTTTATTTTTCTCCATGTTTTCATTATTTTTTATTCATCTTCAGTTTTCAGATTGTCATTTATATGGTGTGTAAATTTCTGATGGTTTACCCTATTTGATGTTAGCTAAGATTTTAATATCTCTAGACTTATTACTTTTACTAACATTGGGTATGGGGCAATGGGTTTGGCTGTTTTTCTTAAGTCCTATTTGAGCAATATACTCTTTTCCATCTCTCACCTGGACTCCAAAGACAGATTAGAAATTTGATTGTAGTCCAGTTATTTTCTTGGCTTTTCTAATTCATTATTTTTTAGTATTGATAGTCCTTAACTTAAGATGATTAAATTTGCAATTGTTTGCTTTTGCAATGATGCAAAAGAAATACATAGTAGAAACTCTACTTTAAATTTTGAATGTTGATTTCTTCTGGGCTAGTGATATGTAGTAGATACTCTGGTGATTCTGGGCAGTGACATTGGACCATACCTCCCAACCAGATCAAACAACCAACATTCTATGGTGAGTTATGTTGCCCTACATTTTCAAGACTTTCACATCCTGTCATTTCCTCAATAAATTACATGAGATTTTCATTCCCTTTTTATGAAATAGTTTTGTATTAGATGATTTGCCCAAATGTAAGTTAATGTAAGTGTTCTTAGTACATTTAAATTTGACTTAGCTATGATGTTCACTGGGTTGTATAAAATGCTCTTCAGTATAATTCAATTCACAGTGTCTTTGTTGGGATGTAGCCTCATTCTAAGTCAGAGTATCTGTACATTTTTTTCTGCTTTAAGATTTTAGTATTAATAAATAATACACATATTATTTATTATCTATATTCAAACATATTTATCCTTTCCTTTGTCCCCAACCATTTGTTTTTAAGTTCATTTACTCAGATTTTGGTTTTAGGTGTTTAATTTTAGGTCTTACATTTTCATTTGGTTGTTTTTGTTCAAGTTGATTTTTATAGCATAACATTTGGAATCCTTGTAGTGTCTGAAGTGCTCTTTTTCTTTATTGTCAATGCCCATAGTTTGGTAATATTTTATGGTAACTTCTTAAAACATAATCACAGGATAAAATTGTGTAAAGTCTTTGGAGATTTTCTTTGTATTATTTCTTATACCTGCATGTGCATCTGTAGTAATCACAAAATAAAAAATTCAGTGAAAAACTAACATAATATGAAGAAGCATTTGTCCTATCTATAATAAGCATTTGTATATAATCATAATATTTAAATAGAAATTGACTTTTTATGAAGCTGATTATCACTTTTAGAAATTGACTCTAAACAAAGCACTCCAAATTTTAAAATTTCTATAGAAATGTAATAACTTATTATATTTCAAAATTTCGTTTGGTCAGAAACTCAAAAAAAGTTCAGTGGGCAATTGTTCCTTGGAGTGTCTCCTAGGTTGACAGGGAGATGACAGCTGAAGCATAGTTGTTGACGACTTTAATGGAGACCAGGGGTTTCACTCATATTGTTGACAAATTACTGGCATTTGATGTTGGCTGTTGCCTAACAGCCTCATTTCCTGTAAATTTGTACCTTTCCCTTGGAATTAATTTTTCTTTGTTTCAATTGTATAATGGATTACTTCCTCTAGAACTAGTGATCCAAGGGACCAAGTTGGATGTGATGACATTTTGTGAGGTAGTATTAATAGGCCACCCATCATCACTCCTTCAGCATTCTGTTCATCATATAAGGACAGCCTTGGTGTGGTATATGTTGTGTGACTAGACAACACAAGTACATGAATGATGGAAGACTGAGACTGTTAGGGACACCTGAATGCATGCTGTCTCATCCACAGCCATGTTATGCAAGTGGTGTGGGGCGTGTTGCAGACAGGTAAAAGAAAGTACCCAGAGTCAGCATGGGAAATATGGTTTGTTGGAAAAAGCTTACAGGAGACCAGTGACTGCTCCACGAAAAGTTCAATCATGTTAATCCTCTGTCAGAAGAGTAGCTAGCAAACATTTTCTCCCATTCAGTAGGCTCTGTCTTCATATTCTCAATTGCTTCCTGTGCTATGCAGAAGCTTTTTAATTTGATGCCGTCTTATTTGTTTACTTTTAGCATTATTTCCTGATCTTTAGTGGTCCTGTTGAGAGTCGTTGCCTGTGCCCATATGCTGGAGTGCTGACCCTACATTTTCTTTGAGGACTTGCATAGTTTCTGGTTCAACTCCTACATCTTTGTTCCATTTTGAGTTGATTTTTATGCAAGATAAAAGATAAGGGTCTAGTTTCATTGTTCTGCATGGACATAACCAGTTTTTCAGCTCCGTTTGTTTAAAAGGCTATCTTTTCTGCAGTTTGTTTTTAACTCCTTTGTCAAGGATCAGGTGACTGTCTATTTGGGTTTGTCTCTGTGTCTTCTATTTTGTCACATTGGTCTATGTGCCTTTTTTTATGCCAGTACTATGAAGTCTTCAAAAATTTTAACACCAAAAAATCAAATAACCCAATTAATGAATTAAACAGATACTTCTCAGAAGAAGAAATACAAATGGACATAAATATATGCAAAAATATTCAACATCATTAATAATTAGAGAAATTTAAATCAAAACTACACTGAGATTTCATCTCATACCAGTCAGAATAACAATCTTTAAAAATACAAGTAATAATAAATGATAGGATGTGGAGAAAAAAGAACACTTTTACACTGTTGGTGAGATTGTAAATTAGTACAAATTAGTACAGTGAGTAATTTATAATCAGTATGGCATTTACAAAAAAGATTAGGAATGGAACCACCATATGACCCAGCTATAACACTGAAGAGATTATACAATAGTGAAACATACTCATACCCATGTTTTTAGCCCCACAATTCACAATAGCCAGACTGTGGAACCAGTTTAGGTGTCCATCAACAAATGAATGGATGAAGAAAATGTGCTATATATATACACAGTGGAGTTTTATTCAGTCATAAATAAAAATAAAATTATGTCATTTGGAGGAAAATAGATGGAATTTTAAAATATTAAGAAAAATAAGTCAAACTCAAAAGGTTAAGGGTTCTATGTTTTCTCTAACGCATGATATCTGAGAGGAAAAAGGGAAAGAAAAGTACGTGTGGGAGTGATCTCATGAAGAGCAAAGGAAAATCAGTAGAGGAAAGGGACCAGGGGAGGGATGAAGGAAGAGAAAGAAGAAATGCTAGGGAATTATATTGGTCAAATTATATTGCCATATTGTGTACATGTACAAATATGTAACAACAAACTCCCTCATTATGAACAACTATAATGCTTTGATAAAAAATATGGAGAAAAAAAAGAATTCAATGGTGAAAAGCTGACACTATCCTTCATGGTGATTTGCCAAACTGTGCCTTAGGTCCCTCATGGTGTTTTGTCCAGTGCCTACTAGCTGGATGAGTAATATATATCCTTTTCACAGTGCCCTCAGTTCCATGCCCATATCCACTCGGGATTTTGTATCTTAGGCTATAGAAGCAGAGATATTATCAGCATTAGCTTGCTTAGTTGGCTTGTATGAGCAGCATTCTGAGGAGCAACTATCCCAGTGTATGCAAGAAATTAACTTCTCAAAGATAACACCAACTTGCCCTAGTTCCTACATGCATAAAATAAAGCTAGTGTCCTTTAAGAGAACGTGCATCTGGACTTTGCAATCTAGGCTTGCTCTCACTGTTTCCTTAATGTAGTTGGTATTTCCAGAACAGAAAAGAAACATTCAGTGATATCTCTGTTTTATTGTCCCCTTTGCTCCAGGAAAGATACACAAGGCCTAAATTGAAACATGGTAACTTCACCTAAAAAGTCAAGTAATCCTGTATCCATACTAATAACATTTTAAGGCTCAACTAAAATATTGAGATCATTTTCTATTTAAAATTTACATTTCAGAAGTAACCACAATAGATTGGGATGATACAGTATTTAAGAACTATACATCTAATGACAATATAGCTGGGCAGGTGTCTATAGCATAATATTAATCAGCTCTAAAGAGAGTTCCCAAGGTTTCTGATCAGATATTCAGGAAATCCATCAACAATAACAACTATGAATCAAATTTAGGACCCTAACATGTTCCACATTGTGAATTTCATTTTGTATTTAAATAACAACAAAAAAATGAAACACATGAAACAAGTACATTAAATTGTCAGCTACAAAATAGATTTTTCAACCCACATTAATATTAACACTATCTAGACTTTTATGTTACTAATTAGAGAGGAAAATAATATAGTATCCTTGGAAGTACTAAATATACACACACCCATATATACCACATAAAGAAAAAAGAAAGATATATACAATGATAAGCTCCTCCCAAAAGTGACTAAATAAAAATGCTTTTTGAAAATGGTAATGTTTATATCCAGACTTTGAATATAATAAAGGTTGTTTTTCAGAACATCTGTTCCCAGATGTCTCAAATTCACTGGGAGATGGTTATGAATAAATAATTCAAATATTTATATGTTTATTGAAGAGTATATTTAAAATAAGTGACCAAATATTGTAACATTATCTAATTAAAATTTTTTAAAAAATAACCATAATCTAGTCTTGATAATATGTAAATATTAATATCTATTAAAGTGACAAGTGTACATGTTTACATTGAAATAATAATGGCTGTAGCAAAGAATCTTAATTGTGTAACAGGTATCTGAAGAGAATTTCAGTAAGTTTTTCTTTCAGCAATAATTTATGCAGAGTCCCCTCCAGGGGAAACCAGCTCATATTCTAAAAGTTACGTTTCATTGTTAATTATCATATACAAGCCTGTATAATAAAGCTAATTGGTTTCTTAATAGCTATACAACTAGCCTCAGAGCTGTCATCTTGCCAGTCAACATGGAATTTTCTGATATTTTTATGTGCAACACAGCAGAAGCCATAGTGAAGACAAAGATTGGTGAATGGTAATTGACAATTCTGAACTAGACGGTGTTTTCCCCTCTGTTCCATTAAAATCCTTGATATTATTTAATGATGACTATAATAAAATCTTCAGAAATGCCTCTAGAAAAGCATGCAACATTCTGATATTTTGTAACACATCACATTAATTTTTTAAATTGTTTTCTTTTGGCATTTAAAAATGGTATGCATTTATTTTTCAAGAAACTCATTTAGGTGAAAATTTTAGCTCTATATTTTCATATTATAATGTGAGCCTAAAACATGCTTTCCTAGTTGTTTTCCTACTTTTTTTATTTGGAGCAGAATACATACAAACTATTAAAACAAAATACTTTCACAAATATTGAGCAGAATATAAGAATAGATATTCAAGGACATATAATTAATACAATCAACCAAAATGTGGTACATTTTATAAGTTTATATATCATTAGCAATTTATAAAAAGATTATAGAAATAAAATAAATAGAAATAAAAATAGTGGTGGTAATTTAATTCATTTGGTCTCTATTGGAGGCCAGATAATGAGCTAAGATATATAATAACCCCTGACATAATATTCTTTTTTTTTCCTGTATGAACACAATTTAATTATGTGTCTATATACTCATGTTTAAAATGCCAATAATTCTTCTACATTTTAATATTGACCTGGTATATTCATATATGCTATATGCATACATATAGAATATTTAAACTAAATATTAAAATCTGTATAAGACAGTAATGTTGATGAGACTTTTCTAAATAGTCTAAATATTTCTAATTATATCATAATAATAATACATAGATTTATCAGAATAACATTTATCTGAAGGTCCTTAAAGTGCTGAATAAATTAATAGATTCCAAAATTAAAGATTTTTTCCTAAAATGCTGAAATAAAATTTATTGTTTTGTTTTAGAAGAAATGAAACTAAAAATAGTTGCCATGCTAATTCATCTTGAATTACTTTTAAGACTGACTAAATACCTTTGTTTAATTTTGTATTGATCTTTTACTTTTTTATGAAATTTATAATAATTCTTGATTTATCTGAAGAATAAGTCAGTGTTTGTTAATATAATTTCTATAAATTACTTTATCTAATCTTATTCCTATGCATGTCAAAATACCAAAGTACCTATTGCCAAACAGCACTTCTGACAATTACATATGTGTGTATGTGTGGTTATAAATACATATCACATATTCTTAAAAATGTTAAAGGGATTGTATTTAATGTAATTGTGGAAACTGGTTAATCAAACCATGTGCTGGTTCTGACTTTGTGTCTGATCTGCCAGATGTTCTATCTATATATGTTCAAAACATCATCATCTGGAGTTCCTCTCATGTGGTTCTACCTCACTACATATGCATGTTCTGTTCTCTGATACAAAGATTTCACACTTCCTGTCAGAATCTGTATGTAATGAACAAATTCTTTTCTTTCCTCTCTCTCGCTTTTTTTGGGGGGGAGGGGTACCAAGGGGTTGTGCTTAACCACTGAGTCATATCCCCAGTTGTTTTTATATTTTTTCCATTTTGAGACAGGATCTTGCTAAGTTGCTGAGAGTGGCCTCAAACTGGCAATCCTCCTGCCTTAGCTACTCAAGCCTTTAGGATTACAGACATAGCTACTGTGCCAAGCCAATTTTTAATTTTTTTTAATATGTATTTCTTTGTTTATTTTCTAAGTGCTGGGGATCAAACCAGGGCCTCATGTAGCACTCTACCACTGAGCTATATCCTGCCCCTGTATAATGAACAAATTCTTTAATTTACTCTTGTGTCCATTGTGATTTTGTCCATTATCATGTTATCTATCGTGAACCTTCATAATCTCAGATATAAGTCTTTTTATTAGTTCCAGGTTTTAGATGTCTGCCCACAATTTTGCTTCCTCTTAATTTGTAGCTGTACTTATTGACTCATTTTTCAGTGTTCCATTCTACTATTCAGCTTATACATCACATTATTCATTTTCAGGGTCAATATTTTCATTAAGTACTTATATACAACTCTTCTTGTATTCAATTTTTATACCATCCTTTGGAAATCATGCTTTCCTATTCAATCAGGTTTGGCCATTTCAGGTTCACCAAGGTATATTGTTTTGTTCATTTAATTACATCATTCTCATGTGTATCTCAGATGTGTTCATATTTTCCCCATGTGTACTTACCTTGAATTGTTTGGTAATCTCAGTACAAAGGCTTATGATAGCTATCTAGCTACATAGGAAAGGAAACAAAAGTTAGCCTCTAAAACAGGCTTCTCATATGAAAGAAGAGTGTGAATTTACGATTGCCATATAAGCCCCATCATTTTGAAACTTGTTTTTAAAAGCAGCTAGCCTTTTACTTATTCCCTGCATTGTAGTTACAGTAGAAGAGAATTCAGAAGCCTGCAGTCCAGCTGCCCTCAGGCTCTTGGCTGCTCAAGCTGGTGACAGTCCAGCAACTCCTTATTATCACCCTGTCAGTTTGCTCTATTGTTTTGCTTCCTCGCAGTATAAAAGGACTTGGCAAGATTCCATGATCATGAGATCTGAGCAATTACATAATATGGGCTCATGGACATAATAATTCAATCATTTCTCATGTACCCATAATGCTATTTGAGAGGAGTTTAATACCAATAAACACCCCTATTGGCTCAAAACTGGAAGCAAATTTTTGTGAGTAAAACCTGGAACAGGTTTTCTGTTTTCAGCTCATCACTTTGTCATACCTGGAGCTTCTATTTCTCTATACCAAAACATAAAGGATAGAAGGAAAATCCAGATGTTTCCTCCCAAGACTATTTCTAACATTGTAGTTCCTAATTCTTCTCCAGATTCAAACCCCTATTTATCCAAACTAATTTGGAAACAACTGCTCTCCGAGTGTTATGGTTTTCATTTTTTCAATTGTTTAAATATCATCTAAATTTAAATATTTTCCCCTAAATTTCTAGAGTCATATTCAGTAATTGTGAATAAGATAAAATAGATAGTAAAATGGTTAGGCAGCCTGAAAAATGAGTGCTGATAAAGTTTTTTGCAAATGTGAAGAACACTCAGTGAAAATGAGCTTTAGAAATATTCCAAGCATTCCAGCCAGTGCCTCTGTCAGAGAGCAGTGGGAAAATGAAAGTCGAGTGGATCCAAATGGAAGCTCAGGAAAGTACAAGCTCAAGGACTAAAAGGGCACAGCCAATTAGAAGGTCATAGGCCTAGCAATAGCATTTGTATACATGTTTAATGTGGATTTTGATCAATGTTGCTCCCAAGAGTATATAAGCCCCTAGACTAGCACAACTGAACATTAACCTGATATCAGATCCCTTTTCTTGTAACCAAAGCTTGGTCCCTGTCCCCAGTGCCAATCAATGCCAACTTATAATGAGGACACGGTTTTGAGAAAAAGGAAAAAGAAGGTTTATTGCTTTGCTAGCAAAGGAGAAACAGAGGACTCCAGTCCCAAAGGCTGTGAGTCTCTCAATCAGCAGGGACAGGGAGGTTTTAAAGGGTTACATTCCAGATGTGCTGTGGTGTGTGTGTGGGGGGGGGGGGGGGTCCCCAGGGCATCCTAATGGCATGTTAGGATTCACTTGTTAATTTGGCAGATATTTGCTTCCCAGATCCTCAGCAGGCATCTCCTTCCTCTAGTGGGTGTGTTCAGGGGCAGTTAACTTAAAGCAACTGAGGGCTATATTCAGAAGGTGAAGGAACCACCTCTTACATTCTCATTTAAATAAATCCTACTCCTTTCACTCTTGCCCTGTTATTATCTGTGGATTTTATTCTTCAAATGTGTGAGATAAGTGTAAAGCCAGGTGACTAAAAGAAGGCAAATTAAAACCGCTGAGCAAGGCTTTATTGAAGTACTTTCCCAGGCTAAATTCCCCCAGTCCCACAGAGCAGTCCCTTTGAATCACACATGTGCTCCATAGTACAGAAATTTCAAGGGCCCTGGGCAGGAAGGGGAGGGCTTGGGGCAGGAAAAGGAGGTATCTGGAGTCCCTTGTTACCCTGGGGTTGGTCAGGGGTTCCTGCTGAGGTCAGAGTGCTTCTGGGATGAGTCAGAAGTCCGCTGATTGGTAGGAGATGCCAATACTGCTTATGTGTCAGCATCTGATTGGTTGTTCTTTTGCATATGTGGGCTGCTTAATGCTTCCTTCCCAGCAGCTGCCCCCGCCCCACTGACCTAACAGTAAGTACCCAGAAAGCAACTGGCTGTGAGCAGATGGCGTCTGCTTGGGGCACCAGTGAGAATAGCTCACCATTAAGAGCTGCAACATGCCATTCCATAGTAATGGAGAACATTCACACTTTGCCAGCAGTGACCCTCGAAGCTGCATAGGTTGGGGGAGAATTTCCTGCTGTGATTAGCAGCTAACACTAAAAAGGGTTTTCTCTACTACAGAAGCTTATAGACCCCAGATGCCAGCAAGAGTGAAGAATCAATTTTCATCTCAAACTCTGGATTCAATTGGAATAAACAGAATTATTTAGCTGTCGTATTCAACTAAATATTTCACTTTTGGAGTATACCAAAACACAACTCAGAACTTTTGCCTTTGTCAGCTAATGCTAAGAATTAAATCAGCCTACATCAGTTATAACTGATGGAGCATTAAGTTTCTCATATTTTTTTTTCTACTAAACCTTAGTAACTGGTGGCTCTGTAAGCTATTGTGTACTGTTGTAATATGCTTAAATCTTATCAGAGACAAATTTCTCACGTTTTTCTTATCCTTTGATTAAATGTGTAGGTCTGAGACTTTTATTCTTACTCTTAAGTTCTCTCTTAATGGCCTGTCCTGAGTATTGTACTACACTCAGCATGGCATCTTGACCTCAAGTCAACCTGACTGATTTTTATAGAACATGTTTACATTCTCCATTCTATGAAAGTTAAAAAAGAAAAAAAAAGTTCCATTCCTATTGTATGCCTCTCTTAGTTCAGAATTCTTAATTTCTCTCAACATCTTTGTCGTATTCCTGGTCTGTTTGGCTTCTATTCTGGATTCTTTATTATTTATTGGTTAAAATACTTTTCTGTTCCTTTTGATACAAATTTGTTCTATTACATTGAAGTTAATTAAGGCAAATGACTTAGTTCATGGATTTCATAGATCAAGTTCAATGGAGAAGTAAAGTAGTTGTTTTCGTTAAAGTTCTAGAGGAAATTGACTATCTCAATTAACAAGTTTATGTAAATTATACTGAAACAATTCAAAATGAATCATACTTCTATAGGGTCACCAGTGTGATGCAACTCTCACTGAAGAAGTACAATGAAGAGTACATTGTTTACTCTTCACTCAATGACTAGAGGAGCAGGATAGCTTAGCTTTAGTCTGCTCTTCTCTGGATATATATTTGTAAAATTTGCAAATTATAGTGTTTTCTAGCAACAGAAATGTGTAAGAATACTGAAGATCAAAGTATGGAAAATGTGAGGAAATGAAGATACTTAACACAGAAAAGGAAAATATGTAATGTGAAACAATGATTATTTTAAATAATATTAATTGTTTTTAATAATATCAAAATTGAAATATTGTTTGATAAAATAACTTTTGCTTCCTCAGGGGAACTAGTGTACAACATGTAAGAATTTATATGGAAACATGTTTATAATATGTTAGAATGAGTTTGAAAATTAAGACTACTGGGACAAAAAGCAAGCAACAAAAGAATCAATCTTTTAAAATGGGATAATAATAGATGGTATATTTAAAGATACAAAAACGTACACTGGGTGAGGGTTATCTCTGACAAAAAAAAAGTATATTTATTGCTCTATTGTTTTGACCAATTTTTAAGTGAGTCTAATTAAAGTTAAGCTTTATTCAGTGCCATCACGAAAGGAAAAAATAATAAAGATCAGATTCATGGTTATATAAAAATAATTAAAATGAATGTTAATGTTTTCTCAATTACAGAGGAGAGAAAACTTAATGTTGGGTGGAAAGACGGCAGCTAGACAAAGCGAAGCTGGGCATCTAAAGCTTTTGTGTGCCAAGGCTTCCCTGCTCACCACTCTGACATCAACCAATCATCAGTGAACATGCTGACCCCTGAAATGGACCCATACCTGTCACTGGGCCTCAGCCAATCAAGAAGAGATGCCTCTTCATAAGAATCCTCCTCCTTTAACCTACCCATAAAAATGGCCTCTCCCAGTCTCGGCGCGACTTCCCCGGCCCACACTGGTGGACTGATGAACCTTGCTGGAGTGTGGACCCCAATAAAGCCAGGCCTTTAACCCTTCAGCTAATGGTTGTGGTCTTTACCCCCATCTGACCTTACACTTAATAGGTTACTTTAGGAGCTTGTGTGTTCTTTCTTCCTGGATAGTGGAAGAGGAAAGAGATGTAGAGTTTCAGTAATATTGTGCTTTAAGTTTGTACTCTTGTAAGGACCAAGAGGGACAGAGCCTGCGTTATCGCTTTAATAAATCTACTCTAAAAAATACAGCTAAGGGAAATGAGAAAAAGTTGAGAAATTTGTGTTGATTTTAAATTTATCATTAAAAATGCACCATAGAAGTTCAATATATTTTCAACAATCTCCTATATGCAGACATGCTGACAGAAATCTAATAATTTGCCACACTGACATTTACTTCTCCCAATTAGTTTGAGATCCTGATTGATGCTTATTCTTATTGACTAAACAGTCGTCATCCTTCATGACGTCAGGAACTATAAACAGCCCATTTAGGCAGGCTCCATAAATTCTTGAAATCATCTACTCCAGCAATTTAAAATTCATTTCATTTTAACTTTATATCCCACTGTCACAGCAATACTTTGATATGGCCCAGAAATATACAACCTCTGAAATCTTAAACTGTAATATTCTACTTGACTTCATATTAATGTTTTTATCTGTCTGTTAAATGCATTCCTCCAATATATTTACTCCTTTATTGCTTCTAAAAAACTGTAATATACATTAAAATATGTATGGCACAAATGAACAATTTAAAGAGAGATAATGTGAAAACCCAAGCACCACATAAACACAAGTATCACATAAAAGCTCAAGCATACAAAAGGCATTCATATACAATTATGTCTCCAGTATTTAATATATATACAAGTAATTATATATGTCAATAAATTCTGCATATTTCATATCTATTAACATATTGTATAGTATGTGCAAAATATGGTATATATGTGTTTTCAGTATTTGGGAAACTACATTCTGCTTAATGTATTCTCTCCCAGAAATAATTATAAATTTGTACCATATTTTCTATTTTCTAAGAATTATCATAGATGCAAAAGAAAATAAAGAAATATAGTAGAAAAAAATGAATACTTTATTGATGTTACAATCAATTCTGTACATTTTGGAGAGAAAAGTACACAGCAATTACATACAATACTTAAAGGCAATGGCTGTTATGCAGGAAATAAAGCAGTGCCATAAGGAGTGTTGATTGGAAGAGACTGGCAGTTTTAAAGTGAGATTTCACTAGGAGGTGTAATTAGCATGTCTGCTCATATTTCATATGTTGGAATGAATATTATTAATTGCAATAATCCTCCTTTATGCACAAAATTAGAAGAGAACAGGACAAGGGTGGAGAACACATCCATACAGAATAGTTTCTGCTGTAATGCAAGACTACCATTGCAAAGGGATTATAAGTATGCAGAAAAAAGAAAACTTTAAACTCATAAATTATGTTGCCTAAAATTGAAAGTTATCAATAAATAAAAGGATTGAAATGGAAATTATTCATGATATAAAGTACAATAGAGCAAATATTGAAAATATTTCTAGGAGATAAAAATTGAGATTGAGAGACAAATTAAATGAAAAAATCACACACTGTAAAATTGATTTTTGACAAAAACTTTCTTAGTGCTCTGTTTTTATTTATCATAGTTAATGCTCTGCTTACTATTTTCTTTTCTGGTAGATCAGGAACTTTTTAAGTTAAACTAGAATAAGCTGGATGCAGTGGCACATGCCTGTAATTCCAGCACTTTGGGAGAATGAGAGAGTTCACAGCCAGCCTCGCAAAAGTGAGGCGCTAAGCAACTCATTGAGACCCTGTTTCTAAATAAAACCCCCAAAATCGGGCTGAGGATATTGCTCAGTGGTTGAGTACCCTTGAGTTCAATCCTTGGCACCAAAAAAAAAAAAAAAAACTAGAATAATTCCTACTTGTAGCATGCAGTAGTCATTAAATTGACAAACACATAGACTAACAAGTTGACTTTAATGATACCAATGAAACCAGACATCAAAAGTATTATTTTTAACATTTTTGAAATAATCAAATAATAAAAATGTGGTTTTTTTCAGGTGTGTACATGTGTCAGAGAGAAAACTTCAAAACTATTTTTTATCTATTTTCTTCAGTCTTCAATTCTAGAAAAATAAATTCTACTTCTTATATATGTACTATGTTAATTCTTAAATGGAATTTCAAATAGTATCTTTTTTTTTTATTTTCCCCTGGAAGTTTTGCTCTTTGTAAGTATATTCATACACCTTTGAGTCAGTCAGGAGTTAAAATATTTTAAGAGGAAGATGTTTGTCACAAATGCACTACTATTTAAGGAAAAAAAAACAGGTAAAGATAAAAAGAAGGATAACTGCTTCTCTTTGACTTGAGAGGAAATGGCTCTGATCACTCAGTGACTCAGAATGCAGTTGCTGAAACATTAACAATAATAGAAGAGCTGAGAAAATTACTAGAATGAACAGTCACAAAATGCATTTCCAGTCCATTAGACAATGGCAAATCCAGCTAGGTTCTAACACATGTCCTGAGAGTTCTGTAAAATATTAAAATGCTCTTTAATTCCATCATAGGATTTTAACAGGAGAAACAGCCTGATTTATGGCACCATTTTCAGCTGACACCAAAGGTCCATTGAAGGAGTAGTGAAAGCACAAGGAAGCCTGGGCAGCTTGGCTTCTTTGGCATCAGGCCAATGCCCACTAGTTTACCACTTGGGGTTATTGCAATGCAAATGCCTGCAAGCTAGGCACTCTCTGCATCTGAATTAATAGAGGAGAGGGAAAAAAAATAGCACCACCAACAAACAAAACCACACAAGCAGAGTCACCACTTCCAAAACAAATCTTAGCATGTTCCATGGCATTTGGAGCCACTAAATAAAAGACTAAAATAGGTGAATGCGGCAGCGTGAAAGAAACCAAAGCTGCTAAATCTACCTGGAGGATTTTTTAAAGGGGTAATGGCCTGAAAAATATTAAGAAAACGATTTTCCCCCTTACCCTAATTGGTTATATTAAAAAAATAATTAAGAGTTTAAAAAGTTAAAGAATATATTAGTGTGATGCATTTCAAAATATAGCACTATGCAAACAAAAATGGGATCATTTCATTTATCCCAGAACACCGATTACCACATTCAGAGTAAATATACTGTTAACTTTAAAAAAAAATTAACCAGAATTAACTTTCTAAAGAGATAATATGTAATTATTTGTTATTTTGCATATTTCTAACATAGTCTGAGATTTGTGATCTGTGAATAAAAATGAAATCTCTTCAACATACAGCTCTTTTATATTCAACTCTGGAACAAATATTCAAAATACTGTAACAAAATTGAACTCTAAAGTAGTACTATAAAAGAGAACATATGTGATAAATTTTTGAAAAAAACATGCTAGAGAAGTTGGTTCTAAATTTCTCTTTGTGTACAAATTTTATTTTCCTTTGTGTTTGTATTCAGACACTAAGACTATCTTTAGTACAGTTTAACAAAGATATCCTGGCCATCAACTCATACACTAGGATTATGTTTCTCTGTCTCCTTGAAATTAACAATGAACTTGTGAGTTGTTTTAGCCAATGGCTTGGTAGAGTAAGTGACAGCAGGAATTTCTGTGCAGAAGCACTAGGAGGCACTACACTATTTTTCCTGTTCCTTTCTTTTGTCAGAGTGATTTTTGGAAACAGTCTTCTAGTGAGGGCAATGTAACTCTAAAAAGTTGTGTAAGAAAATAAACTTTTGTTTTACTAAGTAACTAACATTTGGAACAGTCTATTAACCAGCATAACTGACATGCTGCTCTAAAATTGGCAGTATCAAAAGGGGTTGCTGCCTTAACAAATAACACAAAAGGCATATTTTAAAAGTTCTATAATGAGCAGATAATGTTATTTTAGCCTGGAAAAACTGATGACTCCGAAATAGTGTAAAAAACTGGTAAAATGATTAGTTTTGATCACATGGAAAACAGATCACAGACATCATAACCTCATAGTTCTTGGGTAAGAACTTAGAAAAAAGCCAGGCACTATGGTGCATGCCTGTAATCCTAGCAGCTCTGGAGACTGAGGCAGGAGGATGGCAAGTTTGAACCTAGCCTCAGCAACTTAGCAAGGCCTTAATCAACTCAACAAGGCCCTGTCTCTAATACAATATTAAAAAGGGCTGGGAGTGTAGCTCAGTGGTTAAGCACCCCTGTGTTCAATCTCTGGTACCAAAAAAAAAAAAAAAAGTTAGAAAAAAAAATATTGGTAGTTACTACTGTGTGCTAGTGTAAAAATAAATTTTTAGACTTGCTAAAATGAACAAAAAGGAATATAGTCCAAAAACTTGGCAATTTGAAGAAGCATTTTCTTTTTATACTGTATTTCCCCAACAGAAAACAAAGAAAGCCTTTGGGTATAAAAGCATTTAAAACTCATTTGTGAAATAATGTTGAAATTAATTATATTCATATCACATTTATTATTTAAACCTCTTTGTAAATAAAGACTTCTCACATAAATGGTATAATAATGTGGTTTCATCAAATCCTTTCTTGCCCGTGGACAAAAATATCTTAGGGAAAAGAAGTCAATCAGGGTGCCACTCTTGCAGGATGGGCTCCAGGTAACTGTGATTAGTCCATGATGAAAAGTGCAAGTATAAGAAAGCAAAGATGTATATAAATATGAGAAGTAGATTATAAAAATTGTCATGAATGTGGGTAGTGGCCTATAGCACAATCTCTAGTCAAAGGAAAACAAAGACCAATTAAGTTTTACAGATAGTTATATTGGTTTGTTGGCATTAATTAAGAGGCTAAGAATTCCTGAGATTTAGAAGCTTTTTTAGTGGCCTCCACATCTTCTAGCAGGAAATAGAAAGAACACGCTCTTGCCCATATCAAACAGCTGAAGCCAAAAGAATAACACAAAGAATCTCACAGAAAGTGAAAGCTGCTCTTTTGGAGAAAAAAAGAGATGAGACCTTCCTGGGAGGGTAGTGAAGGCCTCATCATGACCCCCTTCCCTTATGAAGGCAAGAAACACCACCAGTGATCTGGGGCTCTGAGGTCAGTGTCACAAATGAGTCAGCATATTGTGACCCTAAGGAAGTGAGTGGATCATGCAGTTTATGTGACCAAAACAGTAACTGTTCATGCAGTTTATGTGACCAAAATATTAACTGTTCAGAATGGAAGGCTGGTAATTGTCATTCACTATGGCGATATCTTGTTCCTCAGCCTCTTTGAAATGCCTGACCCAAGACTTCTTTTAGTCACCTAAATGTGAATGTATGTGACATGATCCAGGAATGGAAAATAGCTCTAAATGGCGGCATATAGTTACCATGCTCTCTTTCCCCTACTATGTCCTGGTGAACTTGGAAGCACTTCTTGAAACAGAGCATCCATGAGGCTGGGTATTGGATTGCAACCATGAAGAGAGGTCTTCACCAATCTGTGTACATCAAGTAGCATGAACAAGAATTATGCCCTTAGTTATGTTGCTGTGATTTTGAAGTTGCTGTATTGTTATGGTGAACTTAGACTGGAATATCTGATACAAAAACATACATTTTTTTCTTAGTTCTGAAGTTAAAAAAATGGTAAATATGTATATGCAATATGTATATATGTATATATAATATATATTGTTATATATATCATAATACACACACATACTGTCATTGTGTAAAAAGATTAATGACCAAAGCAAAAACATAAAATTGGACAAATTGAGTTGAACTTTTAGTTCTTCTTGTTAATTCATGTACCAAAATTTTAGTATTCAGGCTGCTCTCTATACAAGGAATACATAATGAAGTTAGAAAATGATAAAAATACATCATGATAATGGTATGCCAAGTGCTACTGTTGGAATGGGACTGTTTTTGTTTAGAATAATATTATAACCTAGTAGCTAATCTGAAGTTCCTTTTGCTAGATAATAGCTAAAATTTGGGAGTGAAATATATTATCTGGCAAAAAAAAAAAATGTGATGAAAATCTTGAAAACGAAACTAAAGCAAAGTCCAAACTACAAGTATACAGTTGCATGATGTAGCTGGCTAGGGGAGTTTGTCTATTTTGATGATTAATAGTAGTCCAGATTAAATGAAAAACTTATCTTAGTATTCAGGAAGCTTAACAAGTCTTGAGTAGAATGAATAGGAATAATTCTCACCTGGACATTGTCCTAATTAAATTACAGAAGCACATAGAATAAAAGTTCCTAAATGTATGCAAATTTTAAAACACAAATTCACTACATATTACCTACAAAGAATGACAGTTTAACAAATTTTTTTTTGACTAAAGGAAACAGTAGAGAGGTAAAATTCAAGCAAAACATCTCAAATTTCTGGAAGAAAATTACTACTATCTCACATTTTATCAAGAGAAACTTTAATTAAAAGGAAATGTGAAATAATAATGTGTTAACACCAAAACAGAAGGCTCCGCACTGGCAGACTATCTTAAGAACTAGTCAATTAAGTGCATCAAACAACAACAACAACAAATGCAAGCAAAGAAAAAATGCTGACAATGTACATAACTACTAAACACTTAATGCTTCCTTCATAAGGTGATAGTGGAGGAGTTCATGAATAAAAGATTTGGGTTAGCCAGGTGGAAAGAATAGAACAGAGATTCAAAAACCAGCACTTCAGGTATATGAAAGGTCGTCACAACATCCAGGAATAGGATCATATACAGAATGAGATGATTTATGTCAAGTAGATATCAAACACCATGTACTATCCAGATACAAAGCTTTGCATGCTTTTCCAGGAGAGAGTACTATTATTAACCAGGCAATGGACTAATAAAAGGGCTTAAGAAGGTTGCTGACATTCAGATTTTGCTCCAAGAAATACGGATGATAAAACTGTTTTGTGGATAGATTGTAAGGGTAGGCAATCAGACATGAAAGGAAGTTTTAAACAAATCATGAACAGGAATAATGGAAGCATTTTATAAAGCTGGACAAGAAAAACTTTGTGAATAAATGTATGGATAAGGAATAAAGCAAAAAAAGAAAAATATATATAATGTGTGTGTCTGAATATACACACTAAATTTTTTACACGCATTATTTAGCTTCTTTTGAGAGATGTCTGTTTAGCCCACTTACTGATTGTATCGATTGGGCTATTTGGCTTTTTCGTGTGTGTTGTTGTTGAGTTATTTGTATGTTCTGTATACTAATGCCCTGTTGGTAGAAAAGTTGGCAGATTTTCTCCCATTGTATATGTTCTCTTTTCATGCTCTTATTTCCTTTGCTGTGTAGAAGTTTTTTTTTTCTTTCTTTCTTTTTTTTTTTTTTTTTGGTACTGGAGATTGAACTCAGGGGCACTCGACCACTGAGCCATATCCCCAGTCCTATTTTGTGTTTTATGTAGAGACAGGGTCTCACTGAGTTGCTTAGCACCTCGCCGTTGCTGAGGCTGGCTTTGAACTCACGATTCTCCTGTCTCAGCCTCCCGAAGTGCTGGGATTACAGGCTTGTGCCACTGCGCCCGGCTTGTGTAGAAGATTTTTAATCTGATACCATTCTACTTCTTGATTTTTGGTTCTATTTTTCGAGGTTCAGGGGTCTTGTTAAGAAAAATGATGCCTGCACCAATATATTAGAGCGTCAACCCTGTCAGCAATTGCAGTGTTTCTGTTCCAATTCCTAGGTCTTTGGTCCATTTTGAGTTGACTTCTGTGCAAGCTGAAAAGTCAGAATCTACTTTCATTCTTCTACATATGAATATCCAGTTTTCTCAGCACCATTTGTTAAAAAGCCTGTCTTTTCTCCAACATGTTTTTGGCACCTTGTCGAGTATCAGATCGAGTATCTATGTGGATTTTTCTTCGAGTATTCTATTTTTTTCATTGGATCTTATGTCTGTCTTATGGCTAACACCATGCTGTTTTTACTATTATACCTTTATAATTTATTTTTAGATCAGGTATTGTGATGTCTCCAAAAACACTCTACTTGTGCTCAGGATTGCTCTGGCTGTTCTACATCTTTTATTCTTCTAAATGAATTTTAGACTCTTTTTATCTAGTTCTGTGAAGAATGACAGTGGTGTTTCATGGAGATTGTGCTGAATCTGTATAACACTTTTGGTAGTGTGGCCATTTTGACAATGTTAATTCTGACTATCAGAGATCTTTACATTTTCTAATGTCCTCTTCAATTTCTTTCTTCAACATTCTATAGTTTTCATTGTAAGAGTGTTTCACTTCCTTGGTTAAATTTATTTCGAAGTATTGATTTGTTTTGTTTTTTGTGTGTGTGAGAGTATTATGCATGGGATAGTTTTCCTAATTTCTTTCTCAGCAGATTCATTATTGGAATACAGGAAAGCTATTGATTTATGAATGTTGATCTTGTATCCTGCTCCTTCTGCTGAATTAGTTTCTCATATCTGGAAGTCTGCTGGAGACTTTTGGTCTTCTAGATGTAGGATCATGTCATCAGCAGAGATAATTTGACTTCTACTTTTCCTATTTGTGTACCTTTGATTTCCTTCTCTTGCCTGATTGCTCTGACTAAAGTTTCAAGAACGATGTTGAACAAAAGTGTGAAAGTAAACATACTTTCCTTATTCCTTTTTTTAGAAAAATGCTTTCAGTTTTTCTCCATTCACTACATTTGCCTTAGGTTTGTCATGGAAAATTTTGTTGAGACCAACAAATGAAAAAACATGTTCAACATTCCTAGTAATGATGGAAATTCTAATTAAAACTACATTGAGATTTCATTTCATTCCAGTTAGAATGACAATAATTAAGAATACAAATAATAATGAATGCTGACAAGGATTTTAGGAAAAAGGTACATTCAGACATGTTTGCGGGACTGCATGTTGATACAACCAATATGGAAGGCAGTATGGAGATTTCTCAAAAGATCAGGAATAGAACTACCTTGTGACCCAGGTATCCCACTCCTGATTATAGTTCCCAAAAGAACTAAAATCAGCATACTACAGTGATAGAGGCACATCAGTGTTTATAGTGGTGCAATTTACAAGAGTCAAGTTAGAGAACTAGCCCATTTACTCATTCACAGATAAATTGACAGAGAAAATGTATCATGTATGCACATTGAAGTTTTCGCAGTTATAATAAAGAATTAGATGATGGCGTTTTCAGGTAAATGGATGAAAATGGAGAACATCACATTAAGTAAAATAAGCCAGACTCAAAAAGTCAAGGGTAGATTTTTCCCTCTTGTATGTGGGAGCTGGAGCAAAATAAGGGGGAAAAGGTGGGGAGATCATGAAAATAGAAGGTAGATCAGTGGAATAAAGAAAGGCAATAGAGGGGGAGGGTAGATGGATAGGAAAAGGGAGGAACTATGGAATGAAATTGATAAAATTATGTTATATACATGAATATACCATAGAACATTTAATCTTTATGTATATACATAAAACACTAACTTAAAAAATAAATAAATAAATAAATAAATAAATAAATAAATAAATAAATAAACAAACAAATACAAGGAAGACCAGTAGAGTCGAGAAAGGGAATCTAGAATGGGGAGAGGAGGGAGGAAGAACTTAAAACTTAAATGGATCAAATTACATTCCAGGCCTGTATGATTATATCAAAACCAATTCCATTATTATCTGAAACTATAATGAGCTAATAAGAACATTAAAAATTCTTTAGACTGAATGTTCAGAAGATACTGATCAAAATTATTGTGGGAGGAATTGAAAAGCAAAAGAATGAAAAATGGAATGATAAACATACATAGAAAAATGCTTAAGTGCTTTAAGAGATAAGCATATTACAAGGAATAACATAATCCCTTTTTAACAAGAAAAAGTTAGCCTTTTAGTGTTCAGGGCTAATTGTTTCATGCAATAAAATTCAATGATGACAAGACAGGAAGTAGATATGAATGATGGTTTGAAAAATGTGATACCTCATTAAACATGTATTATTACAAACATGGAGATTCCAAGGACTACTGTTCTGCCACACGTACAATCCTGCAAAACCTGAACAACATAATAGAACTCTTTCCTTCTTTTATTGAGCTTAGCCTTTCAATTATGACAAGATATTAAGTAGAATAACATTTCATACATAAAGGAAACAATCCTTTAAAAGATTATTCTGATTTAAAATATTATTCTGTATATGAGAAAAATAATTTCTTAAGAAACATGTTATTTAATATGATGTCAAAGAATTCAAACATATAAAAATCACCAAGAGAGAAAAACTTAGTGTTTCAGTGACTGTGTATATACCTTGGTTACCACTTATTTACCCAGTTCATAGTCACTAAGTCTATGTCTCATGGGGTAAAAGAAGAAGTGAAATTTTCTGTGGAAGTCCTCTTCCAAATGTGCAACCCCTATTCTACATGCATTGAGAAATGTTCAAGTTTTTACAAGTATCTTCTAAGTGTGCTCTCCACACTTACTCTGTTTAATTTGGCTGGGTTTATCCTTATTCACCCTCACTGACTGCTAAGCAAAGTATAGTTGTGTGGTCCCACTCCAAAATGAAGAAGGCAAATGGCATCTTTGTGTAAGAAAATGTGGCATATGTGCCTGGATAGTGTTCACCTCTGAGAGCTATTGAAGGTGCTATTGATTTCCTGAACTGACCAATTTACCAGCCTGGTTTTCATCTTCCAGTTCTGCTAATATTGTCTGATAGTACCTGAAAGCTTCCCTTTACTGTTGAGGTCTGAACATGGCAAAATTGGAGATCTCCTTCCTTAGATATTACCTAATTCTGGCCAGTTTGGAGATATCAAGGCCCAGACAGGCACTTGCATCAAGGTGGGAAAGTTGTATTGCACTGGGAGCTTCAGGACTGCCTGTATTCCTTTAGCAGACACATTGTCACTTAGCTTTCCCTTTGTACTTTTTCCTACTTTTCCAATCCTTCTTCCATCTGACACTGCTTCCTCAATTCCCTGTCTCCTGAAAGCATTCCCCAAATAACTCACTTGAACAAGAATCTCGACCTTGATCTATCCCTGGATAATAGCCAACATAAGTGAGTTTTCTAAAATTTTTTTGTTTTCATGTTTTCCAAAATGAGCGGTCCCCTTCCACTACATTATGAAAGAAATAGGAAGAAAGGAAAGAAAGGAAGAAAAGGAAGGAAGAGAGAGAGGAAAAAAAGAAAAGAAAAGAGAAAGAAAGGCAAAGAGAGAAAGAGAGAAAGACAGTTCTCTCAGTCAAAAAGGCCATGACCTTCTATGTTAAAGCTCATGGATCTTCGCATCTGTCATCTTGCAGAATTGAGATTTTGCCATAATGCTGTCATTTTCCTTTAGGGAAGGAAAAACAAAGTGCTGTCACAATGGTTGAATCTTTCAGAAATATCTGAATATTTTAGGTTGGAAAAATAATTTATGAGATTAAAATCAATCACAAAACTACATATATATGTCTTCATTTGATAAAAATGAATATTTTGATATAACCAATAAAATGTGGAATGCTGTTTGTTGTGGTATTTGATTGAAATAAAATTCTCATGATAGTTTTATGTGATTGGTTTCTACTTTCTAATGGATTCTATTTTTAAATATTAAAATTTCAATTTCCAAACAATTCTTAAGAAAAATACAATTCTTCTCTACCACTGATTGTTATTTCTCTTTCCACTCAATAATAAACATCATTTTTCCATGTATTTTAAGTATCCTTGTTGATTATTGAAAAATATATTATGTAAGTACAATCCATTAAGAGAAAATCGAATTCATTCAGTTAAGAGATGATTAAGACTTTAAAATTACAGCAGAGGTAGTACAAGCAAAGAGATTCAGGATCAAATATTAACAATGTGAAAAGTTAAGATTAATTCATGGAATTTGCATGTTAGCAACTACATATTTTGTGATGCTTTTCCTTATATTATTGAGCACAGGAAAATAAACACAGTAAACATAATGAGAACAGTTTTAAGGGTGCATATTTTATGTGAATGTTAAGACTACATAATTAAAGGATACAAGCTATTATTATATATATAAAACTTAGTTCGTGGAAAGAGTTTCTTCCAGACTCCCAATGAAAATTGATTTTAGATACATCAGCCAATTTTATTTGTGTGTGTGTGTGTGTGTGTGTGTGTGTGTATGTGTATAGTAATGGATAAAACATATACAATTTGAGTGCAGATAAATAAAAGGCTAAATACACTTCTTGCATTATTAAGGATTCAAATTTGAGGGATACTAATATATATAAATGACAAGTATAATCAAATGATATCCTAGAGAAATTTGTGATAGACAACAAGAAACAAGAGTGATTGCATATGTCAAGTACGACTATTATATTGAATTATTTGTGCAGTGAAAGTGTTATTACATTGGAGATTATTGAAATTTTTTTCCACTGAATAATGGAGACAAATGGTCTAATTGAACTGGATTCAAGACATTTCAGCAAAAGATAAAGAAGGACAATGTGAAGAGAGCACTCTGGTAACTGGCTGCAAAATGGAAGAGTAGAAGACAGAGAAATGTTGAGTCAAATAGTTATTTGTTTTTGTGTGAAAATACATTATAATGTATGTTAATATTGGCAAATTATGATGTAGGAAAAAATGGAACTTGCAAGTAAATTTTTACACACGTGCACCAGTAGGGTGCAGTGAACACACTCATGGCTTGGCTCTGGACAGGAATATTTCAATTTCTTCCATTGTATTTGGAAGAATAAATAAAATATTTTGATAAATTTAGGACTAGATGGATGTGGCATAGCTCTTCTGATTACCTCTATTCTTTTAGTGACATAAGTAAAATCAGCTGGCTGAGAACCAGAGCAAAAATAGAAAAAAAATGTGCAGAAAAGTGAGAAAATTTAATTAATGTGGGAAGCATAGGGGAACACACTTGAAAATTATATCAATAAATTAAAATTGAGTGTGTATGTATCCCCAGCTATATTCACCAATTCTAGAGAAGAATGTTTTTGTAAAAGGTATCATGATCCATACTCTAGCAAGCCCAGAGGGAGTCTTGTCAATAGAGAAAGAGCAAACTTCAGGACACATGCAGAAGCATCATTATAAATGTGTACGATTATAAGGTCTATATGCAAAGACAGGATGAGAGGAACTGATAAAGAGTGAAATGATGTGTAGCTTATAGGTTATAAGAAGGTCTATGTAGTTTTATAATTAGGATATTTGAATAACAGATATAAAATTAGGAAGTGGATGTTAAGGTATTGATAGAAAATGAGACTCAGGAGTTGGTTAAATTAGTGTTCATTAAAAATCTGCATATGGCAAATAGATTAAATGGCTAACGTAGGATACAAGAAAGAATTCTGGAAATTGGAAAGAAAAAATTTGGTATTGGATGGAATAGTTTTATAATATGAAAGTCTAATTGAGTTTTTTGAAAAAAAAAAATCACCCCAGGGGTTGATTTCAGAAAGGCCAAGTACTGGGGTAATCTAAAGTCAAGAAACAATAAGAATACACACACACACACACACACACACACACACACACATTTCCTGGATAGGTTCCTATATTTTTACTATATTTTTAGTTCTTTGAGTTAACATTTTTGAAATGTCTGTAAGGGATATATTAATATAAGATATAATAAAATTATAAATTATAATTTAATTATAATTTGGAGATTTAAGTAATGTTTCATGCTCTATTTGTTATTATTACTGTCTCACAGTATCTGTTTTTTTGTTTTGTTTTGTTTTGTTTCTTTTTTTTGGTATTGGGGATTGAACTCAGGGGTACCCAAGCACTGAGCCATATCCCCAGCCCTATTTTGTGTTTTATGTAGAGACAGGGTCTCACTGAGTTGTTTAGCACCTCGCTGTTGCTGAGGCTGGCTTTGAATTCATTATTCTCCTGTCTCAGCCTCCCAAAGTGCTGGGATTATAGGTGTGAGCCACTGAGCCTGGCTACAGTATCTGTTTTTATAGCAGATATAATAACTACATCACAGGCATTTTGTGATTACTAAAAAAGAGCCAAGGAATGGCCTACAGTATAAATATAGAGTATCTTTTAATAATTACTAAAGCAAATGAAGTGCCAAAAGTAGCCTTTTGCCTTCTCTGCATTTCCTTAATTGCTGTAGAAAGTTTTATTAAAAGCTTTTGAAACATAGGACCAGACATTTTTCTTGATGATTGGCTGAGGAAAGTTAGTTCCTAACTGTTGCAAATTACACTCTATACACACCAGCACCCTGGAAGAATTGATGTGTTTGTTTAATGAAATAATTAACTAGACTCAAAAGCACATTCCTGAAATCTAACCTTACTCACTTATACTTTTTAAAGAAAGTTTAATGGTAATTCAGAATAAAGAAATATCCTCTGAGAAATATCCATGATAGATAGATAAATAGATAGATAGATGATAGATAGATTAATGATAGATAGATAGATAGATAGATAGATAGATAGATAGATAGATAGATAGATACTCTGAGGAAAGGGAGGAATCAGTGTCCTAATCAGATTAGGGCATGTCTATTCATCATAATACAATGTGGAGTATTTGGCAGCATCCTGACTTCTATCCATCACATATTGAGTAGCATTCAATTCCCTGATTATGACAACCAAATTATCAGCACCCGTTGCAAATTATTCTTCTTCTAGGGCCAGAAGAAAAATCACCAGTAAAATTATTGCTTTGAGAATACCCCTATTCCATGTAAAGTACCTTGCGTGGACTAGATGCTCTGCCCAAATTGTCACATTTAAATGTATTATTAAAAAACGGGTCAAAGTTGAAATCCCTACATGATAAATGACTTAAATGCACATAATGATTCAAAATTGAATAGTAAATGAGAAAACTGAATAGATTCAAAAAACGATGAACTTATTGACTATAGATTTGATTTTACCACTTGTAAATAATAGCACATTTCTGCCAGGTCCTTCTTTTTAAAAATAGGTCATTCACCAACTCAACTTCTATGTACAAATTATAGATAATGGCTTACTTTTAAAAACATTATAACAGCCAAGCCAGAGACCACTCCACAATACCCTATATCTCCTAGAATAAATATTCTTTGAAAATTTATTTTAAATACAAAGTTCACATGAATAATAAAAATTTTAAATATATGACCTGTAGTTTTACCAGGGGAGTGATTATTTTATTATGTCTACTTTGTTCTTGATAATTAAAGAATTCCCTAAAAGGTCATCATTATTTATTTTGCAATCTCAACTCTAAATATGATTAAATTATACGGAAGAACTTAGTCTTTTTATAATATGCAAAGATGAACTATTAAAGATAAAAACTGAATATGTATACACAGAGATAATTAATACTCTAGCTAAAAGTACAAATATATTTATTTTAAATTACTTAATACAGCTGGTCGTGGTGGCGCATGCCTGTAATCCTAGCAGCTCGGGAGGCTGAGGCAGGAGTATTGCCAGTTCAAAGCCAGTCTCAGCAAAAGCAAGGTGCTAAGCAAGTCAGTGAGACTCTGTCTCTAAATAAAATAGGTCTGGCAATGTAGCTCAGTGGTCAAGTGCCCCAGAGTACAATCCCTGGTACCAAAATAAATAAATAAACAAATAAATCACTAGGAAATTACCTACAAAATGTCATTATTTAAACATGAATACCTCATTAACCCCCTAAAGATTAAAAAATTAAAAGCTTACACATTATATTTTAGATTTCTGTTTTGAGCTTCTGCATAGGGACCTGAGTGATGAAAGAATCAGAGAGAACCTGATAATTCAACATTTTCTCTAAGTAACTTTACATATTATTACCTGTACTATCTGTCTATGCATCAAATTATTTGTTATATGGAAAAGGGGAAAGCTTGAGAATTACCTAATTTTAAGAGAGGAGGGGAGAGAAACTTAAGAAAGAAAAAGGAAGGAAGGAAGGAAAGAAGGGAGGGAGGGAGGGAAGGGGGGAGAGAGAGAGAGAAGGCCGGGAGGGAGGGTTGGTTTACTTGAAATGAAAAAAAAAAAAAAACATCCCTAGGTTTTAGAACTAACTAAATCTGTGTTGGCATACTAGTTTGGCATTAAATTGCCATGTGCTTAGCTTCGTTTTCTGAACATTTGTTTCTTCAGTTCTATATTCAGTAGCAACCAAATCAGAGAATTATTGATTTAATTTATATTGTTTGATTGTTTTTATACATCATTAATGAAATAATCATCCTTTAGGATAAACCATTTTTAAAATGACAATATTGAAAAACTTTAGCTGAGATAAATATGCTGCTTGTCCTAATCTTAATGGTTTTCAGAGTACTAAATGCAAGCAAATTGTAAAGTTCTCTTTCATAATTTGCTTACCTGCTTTTCATTAAAGTACATTTCCTAATATATATCATCCATCCTTAAAGCTATTCTATTGGTACAGGCTAAGTATTGTCTTCATTTTACAGAGAGAGAGAGAAAAAAAAAACTATGGCTCTGAAGATTTAAGATGAATAACCTTATTTTCATAAAGTCAGACATCACCAAAACAAAATTCTGGAGCCCAGCACAGTGGCACATGCCTATAATTCCAGCACTTTGGGAAGCTGAGACAGGAGAATTGCAAGTCCAAAGCCAGCCTCAGGAACAGTGAGGCACTAAGCAACTCAGTGAGACCCTGTCTCTACATAAAACACAAAATAGGGCTGGGGATGTGGCTCAGTGGTCTAGTGCCCCTGAGTTTAATCCTCAGTACTGAAAAAAAAAATTAACTCTGGAAATACTGAACTCTACTCCAAAAGGGAGCATGCAGCTCTTTGCAGACCATTAGTTATGCAAGTAGTATACTTAGGAAGAAAAATGATATGCCACCTAAGCTTACCTTTATTTGTATAGTATATAATTTAACTACTGCAGATTTAAAGAATATTAAACACAATTTTTTTCTTATACAATATTTCAAAACCAACATTGTTCACAATGCCTAAGTCTAAATTTGATGTGACTCTTGGTTTTTGTTAACTGAAGCATTTTTTATTAGCATTCTAATTACATCAGCCACACATACTCAATATGTTATTTTGTACTTATTATTTTCATATATACTTCATTGTAAGTGAGCTCCAACTTACATTAGTTCACAGGTGTTCAAGGAGATGACATTGAGTACTTTAAAAACTCAAAGTTGTATTATTTTTTTATACAGTAACCCTAACAGATATATGTATGCCTTTTATCTTTCAAGCTGAAATTAATTTCCTAAAATCTGCATTTTTATAATAACATAAACACTGAATTGCCAAAAAAGAATGCTTCAGTAAAAAGTAATCTTTAATAGAATACAGATTATCCATTAAAAATCAAAAGCCTTCATGTTATAAATTTAATAGAAACATAATTGAAAAAAAATTGTTTAAAAGTACATTACTTGAAAAAGTCAAATCTAAGTATTTAATTTTGAATAGGAAAAATATTTTAAATATTTTAAATATATAATATTTCGCTCTCCTCCCTTAAAACTAGAATTGGTTGGCATTAACAATTTTTCATCAAGTCTTTATTTTAAAAAACAGAGTAGAATGATGGCGACCAGACGTGGGTAGTGGGTGAGGACAGGAAAAGACAGACGTTGGTCAGTGAGCACAAAGTTATGGATAGGAAGAATAATTTATGGTGCTTTATATTAGAGCAAGTTAACTATAATTAATGATAATGTATTGTATATTTCAAAATAGTTACAAATGAGGATTTTAAATGCTCTCACCATTGAGCCACATCCCCAGCCCCATTTGTGTTTTATGTAGAGACAGGGTCTTACTGAGTTGCTTAGCACCTCGCGTTTGCTGAGGCTGGCTTTGAACTCACAATCCTGCCTCAGCCTCCTGAGCCACCAAGATTACAGGCAAATATTTGAGGTGATACAGGCAAGTATTACAGATAAATATTTGAGGTGATAAACATGCTAATTTCCTTGATTTCATCATTCTGCAATGATTCTGCAATGCATATGTTTGTATATAATTACTTTTTTCAAATAAAAGTTAAAAATAATAAGTAAATAAATTCCAAATTCATATTAATTTTAGAAAAGGAAATAGTTCTTCTATATTTATTAAAAGTGAGCCCTGCCAGTCATGGTGCCGCATGCCTGTAATCCCAGTGGCTCCAGAGGCTGAGGCAGGATTGCAAGTTCAAAGCCAGCCTCAGCAAAAGCAAGGTGCTAAGCAATTCAGTAAGACCCTGTCTCTACCTAAAACACAAATGGGGCTGGGGATGTGGCTCAGTGGTTGAGTATCCCTGAGTTCAACCCCTGGTACCCCCAAAAAAAGCAAACCCCTTACAGAAAGCATTGATTCCTCTAATTTGCTAAAGCAATTCAACTTTTAATAAATGACATAGATATTCAATATTTACTGATTCTTCAGAAAATATGGGGTGAAATAAAATTTTGGAAGGAAATAATAAAAAACAAAAACAGACCAAGAAACAGAGACCAACCTAAAATTCTGTATTTAGCAATATATTTATTTACAAATGAAGAAGAGGACTAGGGATGTGGCTCAGTAATAGAGAACTTGCCCAGCATTCATAGCATCTGTGAGGGTTGGGTTTGATTCCCAGCACCACACATGAACACACACATGTACAGAAAGATAGATAAATGATTAAATACATAAATATGAATGGGGCATACTTTTACAGATAAATGTGACAGAAATTTTTTGTAAGCTGAACTATCTTGCAAGAATTATTAAAGTAAGTTTTTTAGACAGAATAAAAAATGATATAATTGACCAACTTGGATTGACATAAGCAAGAAAGAATATTAGAAAAGAAATAAATACAGACAAATAAAAATATTTTATTTTTCTTAATCTCAATTGATTTGAGATAAGTTTTGATAATAGTATGTGGTCAAATGAAATTAATGACAACAATGTCATAAAGAACAAATGGAAGGAATTGAAAATATTTGGTTATAAGTTACCTGCACATTTCAGGAAGCAACAGAGCCCTATTTGAAGGACATATAATTCAGTCTAAACTTGCTGCAATGAAATATTTGAGGTAGTTAGCATATAGTGAGAAAATGTTTGTTAAAGTCATAATTTGAAGATTTAAGTCTAAGGTATGGCAGAACCATTGGTTCAGGTCTCTGGTGAAGAAGCTAGGCGGCAATGAAGGTAGCATGTGTCAGAGCAAGCATTAATACCATAACTTTTACATTCTGCACTCTGATAAAACTAGATGATTCCCAAGTCTGCTGCAGGTAGCAGATGTACTTGGGTCAACTTGAACAGTGGCTATGTCATCAGAGTGCTTAACCAGCTAAACACATTCCCTGGGGCAGTCCTGGGAAAGCATTATGCCCCAGATCTATAAGGTCTTTGAAATAAATATATGCTTCTACAACTGTAATAGATCTCAGATGAGTGGAGTAACCTTGCAGATTTATGAGATGCCTTTAAGATGTCTTTACCATTGTCCCAAGCAAAACAGTGGGCTTCCCTAGCAACTCTGCCCTCCTTGGCTACAACATTACTGCTTTTTTGTTTATTCCTTACCCAGAATAAAATTTATTCAAGTATTTCCACTTGGCTCCTCTTTGTTAAATGTAAATTCAACTAACAGCATATAGTGATTCCCATGCTGCAACCTGAATATTTTTTGTCTTGTAATCTCCACCAAGTAAACTAATCCATCACTTTTACATTCAGCCTCACATCAAGTCTCAGGACATAGAAAACTATATTGTTTGCCAGAGTATGACAGGGTGCCCTATAGACCAGTTCCCAATATAATCATTATTTCCTTTTGGAACCTCGTCACCAGGTCTTTTACCAGCCATATTTTTATCAGCGTTTTGATTTTGTGAGCACTCATCAGAATCACTCACAAGGCATTCTAGACTTTCTTTAGCTGTCCCTATAAACTCTTCAATCTCTTCCCATAAACAATATCAAAGGCTCTACCACATCATCAGGAATAGTTAAAGTTATAGTAATAATTCCATTCACTAATAGCAATTCTCTGTATTAGATTTACATTATATTACTACAAAGAAATACTTAAGGCAATTAACTTATAAAGAGAAAAGATTTATTTAGCTCCAAGGTTTGAAGGTTTGAGTCCAAAACTGGGGTAACCTCACTGATTTGGGACTCTGATGGGTATGCCAGAGGCAAATTGTAGCAACATACCTCAGGAGTAAATGGTCACATCTCAAGCCAGACAGCAGAGAGTTTAGGTTCCTACAATTCCCTTTGAGAGCACATCCTCAATTAACTACAGATCTCCCACTAGGATCCACTTCTTAAAGGTTCTACCAGTTCTCAACTGCACCACCCTAGAGACTAAACCTTTAACACATGTGAATTAGGGGAACATTCAAATTACACCCAAAGAATAGCAAAAGGATACTCACATTACTTCTAAATTATACTGCAAGCCTTAGGGTAACTACTAATAATTGAAAAAAAAAATATATATATATATAACTGCTATGTTAAGAGAGATGAGAAAATACAATAATAAAGGTGATCTATTAACACCAAAGAAGGTATAAATAAGTAAAAAGGAATGCATGATGAGATGAATGTATAGAAAGTTGTTAGAAGTATGATATGTATTGATCAAACTATATAAATAATAATCTGAAATTTGGACCATCTGAGTACACCAAATAAAAATATAAACTGCCAGAGTGGATAAAATGTAAGAATACAATATGTTGTCTAGTATGAACTCACTTAAAATTATGATACATATTATAAGTAAAGAAATGATGACAATTATGCCACATTAGCATGAATCAAAACAAATCAGGACTGTGCATTCATTTGCTAGGGTAGTTATACAAAATACCACAGGCCACTATATTGGTTTCATAATAAAAATTGCCTAATGATACAATTCCCCATCATTAAAGGACATGTGAATGTACATAATATTCTGGAAAAGCCAAAACTACAGAGAGCAAAAAGATCATTGATTTCCAGAGGTTTGGGGAGAAGGAGAAGTATGAATGGAGTTTAAGGGAGGTTTTTAAGACAACAGTTCTGAATGCTATTTTATCGCTGGATACATGATACCGAAAATTTGTTAACACCCCCTAGCGCTGCAGAGCACAAGAATGAACATTAATGAAAAATGTAGGTTTACCTAATGATACTCTATCCAATTGACTCATGAATTATAAAAATACACCCATGATGTGTACCCCTGATGCAAACGTTGAATAATAAGCAAAATTAGGTGTCACAGGTAATATTGGGGAAGAATCAATGACAGTTTTCTAATCTTCAGCATTTTGTAAATTGTTATAATTGTTGTTTGATTTGCTCTGTATTGCTAGGTCCTTTTTAGATTTATCACCAGAAAAAATATTGCCATCTGCTAAAAAGGAGCATTTTACTCTTTCTTTTCTATTTACATTTGTTCTCCTCTGAACTGACTAGAACCTCCAGTGCTATATTGAATATAAGTGGCAAGAAAGGACATCTTTATCTGACTCCCAAATTTATAGGAAAACCACTCACTGTCATTAATGTGAATGTAGCTATGTTTCATGACTCTTTAGAAGTTTGAGGAAGTTAAATTTATAGTTTGCTAAAGAACTGATGTTGCATTTTGCTTAATACTTTTCTTACATCTACTTTGATGGTTATTTGTCTGCTTCTTTGTTTTGTTCCTCATTCTTCTATTATAATATTTTATGTTCTCTGAACTTTAGGTTTTATCTTGCTAAAGATTCTTTGAATAAATTTCATATGGTCACAGGTTTTCAGAAGATTCTGTATTTTTCAACTTGTTCATATTTCAAACAATTCTTTTCTATATACTCAAGATGGATACTGGTCTGTGGCTTTCATTTCTTTTAGTGACTTTTTCTTGTATCCATGTGAAGTTAATTATGGCCCAATAAAATGAAATGGAGCTGGGCATGGTGGCACACACCTATAATCCCAGCAGCTGGAGAGGCTGAGGCAGGAGGATCACAAGTTTGGGGCCAGCCTCAGCAATTTAGTGAGGCCTTTAGCAATGTAGTGAGATCCTGTCTCAAAATTAAAAAAAAAAAAAAAAAAAAAAGAACTGGGTATGTGGATCAGTGATAAAGCACCCCTGAGTTAAATCCCCAGTACCAAAATAAACAAATAAATAAATAAATAAAATGAGCTGGAAAATTTGTGAGGTGTTTGTATACCTGCTCTAGCTTTAAAATCTAATATAATTATCTTGGATTCATTTGTAGGAAGCCTGTTAATTATTGATTCAGTTTTATTACCTGAGACAGATGTATTCCCACTTTCTATTTATTTTTTAATCAATTTTGGTAATTTCTGTTTTTGTAGGACTTTGTGAATTTCATGCATTTGTTGACTGTGTTAGTGTTTATATGTCCTTATCATCTTTTATTACCTGTACAGTTTCTAGTGACATTCTTCTTTAACTTTATGAATTATATTTTAATGACTATGTAAGTATACACTAAGTATATATCTCACTTTTCTACTAGAAAATTTCAGAATCTAAGCATTATATGAAAATAAGCTGCATTTGATATCAAACAAAATGTAAGGTTCTTAATCTTTAAATCTTTTATATTTATTCAACTTTTTAAGTTTTTCTTTTTTTCTATTTCTAAAAGAATAATAAAAACTTATTTACTGTTCTGTTGCACTCAGATTTTTATTCTACTGAAAAATAAGTTATGTGATTTAAAAAAGCAACAACAACTATAATATGTAAGAGTTTATCCTTACAGACCAGATTCTCACATTTTTTAAAGTGTGTCATGATTTCAATGATATTCACACTGCCTTGCCAGTGTCATTCTCTATTCCACAGGAGAGATACTGAGACAAAGGTGAAGAACAGATAGTGTAGGTAATAAATGATCTGGTCCAAAAAATGAGAGATAGTTATCAAAGATCCCACTGGTTATCCAGGATTCCACTTCCTGGCTCCATGGATTGCTAACACCTCCCAGGACAACCGATTACCCATTGTGTTCCTTTCTTCTGTTAGGCGTGTACTCAGAAGAAGAAGGGGATTAAAAGGGAGATTCTGAGACAAGCCCACACACTCCCATGGATACACAGCTCTGGGCCCCACTTCTTTCTGGAGAAGTCTATTGCTATCCCTTCTCTTAAATAAAGCTTGCTTTCTACTCTTGCCTTGGTAGTTCTCAGATGTTTAATCTAGAACACCAGAGGGAACAAGGACTCATTCCTGATCTCCAAGACTGGTATCCATATGACAGAGAATATATCACATTCTGATATAAAGAATGATAATGTTTCTACAACTGAATATTATTAAGGACCTGGAGTTCACAGGGGTCAACATTGTTAAGTAGTTTTGGTTGATTCTGCTACAAGTGTTCTTGAACAGACTTAGAGAACACTGTTCTAGAAGACAAACACTGATATCTATAAATCTCTTCAGTATTTCCCTGTATTATTGTCCCTTAGTAAAAAATTATGTCAAATAATACTGTGCACTGTCTAGAAATGTTGACAAATTCTAATTGACATAACATCACAATCTAGTTGAAATTACATTTCTATTATCCTTCATTTTATGTAATTTTCTGGTGTTTTATTCTGAAAGATAATGAATCTTTATTGAAAAACAAAAAAATTTTCAAGGTAATGTGATTTTTAAAAGATTGTAATAATGTACTACAATTTGAAAGATGAAAGTTAGATCCACCTCTCTTTGATATATGTATTTTTCCTTGTGTGTAGACTTTGTTTTACTTTCTTCAAAATGCAGATTTTGTCTCACTCTATCATTACACCTTGTTCTTACACAAGTCTGTGTTTCAATCTTAAACTATTATTTCTGTAAAACAAAGTTTCAAAATGGCTTTTCTCTTCATTGTATTTTCAGCCTGATGTTGGACCAGAACATACATAAATTCCTTGCTGTTTCTTGTTAAATATTAATATTAGATATGATGAATAAGGTGCTAAACCAATTTCTATGAAAATAATGAATCTTAACATTTGATAATTGTGAAATATATGCACAGTTTTTAAGTACTTTTTAAATTGCCAAAACACTTGGTATTATTTGATATATATAATAATGTTTGCTCAAATATGATGACATATATAGTAATCAGAGTAATGTTTGCTCAAATATGTTCAAGCACTATTCCCCAAAACTTTTGAATATGGTACTTTACATAGTAAAAGAGACTTTGTAGACATAATTCAGGACCTTAACTTGAGGTTATTATCCAGGTGTGCCCTGTGCAGTCACAAGAGTCCTTCTAAGAGGCAACAGAAAAGATAGAGAGGGAAGTATGATTTCCAAGGAGTGGTCAGGAGATGCACTGCTATTGGCTTTGAAGAAGAGGTCACAAGAGAAGGGATGCATCAGACTATTTGATTTATTAAGGCCATAGAAATGGCTTCTAGAGTCTCCAGAAATGAAATTATTTTTTCAGACACCCTGTGTTGCTTGCATTAGAATTTTGCCTTAAGATAATCAATTTCTACTATATTAAGTGATATTTTACTCCAGCAGAAGAGTAATGGCATTGCTAAATATAAAGGAAAAATGATGAACAGCCCAAACTTTGTGAAACACTAGAATATATTGTAAATTTTGACACCCATTAGAACCATTACAAATGAACATTTTAACACGTCCAACCAAACTAGAACTTGGACAATTATTTAAACACAAAAGTAGTTGAGTGAAACAACTCAGATCTGTAAAATCACCATGTTTACATTTACTCATCTTTGTAAAACAGATTAAGTAAGCACTACATAAAGTTTTAATATAACTATTGCACTTGATTCTTAAAAGTGTTTTAGTTATGGCTAGTCAGAATAATAAAAGTTTATTTCACTTCATGTATAAACATGTGTCAACCAAAATATTCACTAATTAATTGTGATGTTTATGTTTTTATAGCATTATAAAAACTGTGATAATGTATTTATTATCCCAAATGCTATTGTCATGTATAATGTCTTATTGATTTTAACGATGCGTGCACTATGTAATTACTATTCAGGTATAATCTAATCATTGCCTTTGAGTAAGAAGTATGACATAAACTATATTACTTCAATTTTAAATACAAACATTTGGAAATAAAGTTGTTGATTTTCCCAGATTCATCTTTACTGATCCTCAGAGTTATAATTCAAATTTGAATAAATCCTGAACCTAGTCCTGAATCAAAATTTTACTTAAAATCCCAATCCCATTTTGCCATGTTGTATTACTTCACTTCTCCTTCTTTCTCCTTTACACACCCTTTGTGCCCTGTTATATACCCAGGTGTGGTTGAAAATTGTTTTTGCTTTACTTAATGTAAATATCTTATAACCATTTGTATTGGACATTGTTCAAAGTTATGTTTCTTCAATGCATATTCTTCTAAAAATCAATAAAACTAGAGTTGGGTCATGAAGTGCCAGTATTAAAAGAGCATAAAAAAGAATTTTTCACAACTAAAGGTAATATTGACATCAATTGAATCATAGTTTTTAAACTTTTTTTATTGAATATGGAGATTGAACATAGAGGTTTTAACCACTGAGCCGCATCTCCAGCCCTTTTTTATATTTTATTTTGAGACAAGGTTGCACTAAGTTGTTTAGGGCCTCGCTGAGTTGCTGAGACAAACTTTGAATTCTCAATCCTTCTGCTGCAGCCTCCCTAGACACTGGGATTATAGGACTGAGCCACAAAACCTTGATTTTTTTAAACATTTTGACACACTTTCAAATGTAAGTTATCCTGTGCATATTATTTAATGCCATATATATATACATCATTGTCCAATTACTGAAAATGAATTCAATTCTCTGAGTTTCCCAGCAGGTGGCAGCACAGACTCATTATTCAAACCTAAGTTTGCATGTTTGAAATAGGCAATAATAAATGAAAAAAGTACAAAAATACAAAATCTTTGAAAAACTTTTTTGGGGTACAAAAATTCTTCAAAACACTAACAACAGTAAAAACACCTTATTTTATGAATGAAAATTATATTTAAGTATAGGAAAACTACAATCAATATCATGGTAAGTTAGGCTTCAAGTTGTAACTTCACCTAGAATCTTTTCCAGAGTATTGAATAAAATTTCTTTGAAAGTTTATTAAAATATTCTTTGAAGACAAATTTGCCTTAGTGTTACAGACAATACTTATTGCATATAATCCTAAGAACTTGTTTTAGTCAACTTTTCGCTGCTATGACTAAAAGTCCCAACCAAAACGATTGTAGAGTAGGGAATGTTTATTTGGAGACTTATGGTTTCAGAGGTCTCAATCCACAGACAGTACGCTCTATTCCTCTGGGATTGCGATGAGGTAGAACATCATAGTGGAAGAGTGTGGCAGAGGGAAACAACTCACATAACGATCAGAAAGCAGAGAGAGAGACTCCCCTCTTCAGATACAAAATATATGCCCCACAGCCATGCCCCAGTGAACCACTTCCTTCAGCCACATCCCACCCACCTCCAGTTACCACTCAGTTAATCCCATCAGGGGATTTCTCCTCTGAAACTTTCTCCTCTGAACCTTCTTGCATTATCTCACAGGTAAGCTTTTGGGGGTCGCCTCATATACAAACCATAGCAAAACTATTTTGAATATTTAATTAATATAAAGAATAAAAAACAGTATTTGAACTCTCTTTAAGAGTGTCTGATTCTGTTCAACACATAGACAAAAACAAAAAAACCAAAAATATTCCTATTATCCAAATGAACTTTTCTACTGCTCCCTGATTTAATGATATCACTATATACAAATTTTGTCAATTCAGTCAACTGAATTTTTCAATCTGGCTATTTCCCTTTACTAAATTCCACACACCACCTCTTGTTCTGTCTTACCAATTTTATCATTAATGTATTTATGGAATCTGTCCAATCCTTTGTATTCACCTGTCATTTTACTGGTCTCACCTGTGGGGAGCTAGCTCTATGCTACGCCCTTATGGCTAGCCATTGTGTGTAAATGGGAAAGGCACAAAGCAAGGAAGAACTATGTGATTGGTTTACATTTACTGTTGGTTCCGCAAATGTGCAGCTCATGGACAGAATTCAGGGGGCTTACGTTCCTTGCTACATGGACGGCTGTTGCCTACGTGCATTGTCTGATTGGCCAAATGGCCTTATAAGTTGAATGCTTGTTCTGCAAATAAACAGGAGCCTACTCTGACTGTACTCCTTAGCGTGTCTGATTGTCCTGCAGCGGTAGCAGAGGGCTGAGAACGGACACCTAGTCGGCTCCAACTCTTCTCAACTTCCATGGCTAGGTGAATGTGGCGGTGCCTTTTCGACCTGCTGACTCAGGAGGGACTGCGACCCCTGCACTCACCGACCATAACACCTGATAATACTATGACATCATAGAGCATCTCTGAGTCTCAGTATTCATCTGTTACTATATATTGCAGTAAAGAGAAATGTGTTACCCATATATTCTTTTTAAAATTTTATTGAAAAAAAATTTTTAAGAAGGAGCTCCATTGAAGGACTTCTTATTGCTCCTGGGATATATTTAGCAACTTTACTGATTAAGAGAATTTTGTTAGATATTTGAGCATAAATAATGAATTAAAGAGAAATTGGTTTCAACTGTGAAGAGTAAATATTCCTGTGGAGAAAACAGCAAATAAGAATAAAACAAATATTATGGTTAGTGTGTAATGAAGTTTAGGATATTATGGGAGCATAAAATAAGACAAAAGCAAAAGTTTTCCATGAAAAATGGCATTTATGTTGAAGATTCCAAAAAAGAGGATGATACCCTCAAAAAGGAAGAGAAAGGAGAATCAGCAAATGGAATGCTATGTTTGGAGACATGCCACTGTCCTCCCATGAAACTTGAGTGGCTTGCTGAAAAGTTTTCATCTTTTTTTTGTGTGTGTGTGGAACTGGGAATTGAACCCAAAGCCTTGTACATACCAGGCAAGTGCTCTACCAACTGAGCTATGTCCCTAACCTCTATCTCATATTTGAATTTTGTAGTCACTAAAGAATTGATGTATGGAAATTCCATCAGAATTGTATTTTAGGAAATCAAATTGCAGGAGAAAGCTGTGTTTTGTGGCGGGAGTGAGGCAAACAAGACAAAGCAAGAACTGGGTTAATACTTTATCTGGAAGAGCTGCATCTAAGGCCTCTCTTCTAAGCACTCAAAAGTGAAAAAGGTGTCTGAATGATAAAGCATTTTATGGAGAATAAGGAGTACTCTGGAATGAGTCCTAAGTTTTCAACCTATGTAACTTGTAATACCAATTACTAAATCTAATAAATATAGAAGAACCAGCTATATGTATGTGTGTGTCTGTTGTCTGTTGTTATAACAGAATACCACAGACTGGATCATTTATAAAAAATAGAATTGTATTTGGCTTAGAGTTCCAGAGGCTGGAACGTCCAAGGCTGAGACTCTGCATTTTGTCAGGGACTTCACATTGAATAGCAACATGATAGAAGGCATCACATGGCAAGATTAAGCAGATGTGTGATCCCCAGTCTCTAATGTAACTAATTGCATCACAGAGACCCTGTCTTCACAACCTTATCAAACCCTAATTTTATACTACAGGTTCCATCTGCAAATTCTACCAACATATGAATTTGGAGATTAAGTTCCCAATGCATGAACATTTGGAGCATACATTCAAATCACAGTTTGTGTGTGTGTGTGTGTGTGTGTGTGAGTGAAATATATATAGAAAGACAGAAGGAATGTGTATATTAGCAGGAACGGGTGAGGATTGATGAACAAAGTTAGATATTTTGAAGCAGAATATCCTGTGATACTGTCACTTGATTTTCACAAATAGAATTTGGATAATAGTTTAAATGTCAGGATGAAGAGATAGTATAGGGATTAAGGGTAGGAGGGGGAGGCTAGAGCCAACTGCAGGGAGATGAGGAGTATTGTGGAAGCAAAGCTAGTATGCATAGAATGTTCTTTTTAGGAAATCTAGCTGTGAAAATATGGAAAAGATTGGAGGCATAGGACAGAAGCAGTGGAGAAACTCTTCTATTATATTAACACATGAAACTCTTGCTTCATGTGTTAATATAAGAGAAGTCCAAATTTTAAATGTTGAACTCAAAAAGCAAACAAAAAGTAAAGCGATATGAATGTAACTTATGGAAAGGCTTCCCACCCATATGGGAGGCATGAAGGTGTCCGGGAACACCAACTGCCCAAGACTGAGTGTAAGAGCAGAGACTGCCTCTACCACATGGCTGGAAGGAAGAATGGGTGTGGAGGGGATTGTTTCCCACTTCCTTTTCTTTTTCTTTTGCTATTTCCTTTTTTTCCTTTATTGTTCCATTTCTATTTACCCTTCATTTGTTTCCTTTATTTTTCTCTTTGTTTTATTTGTTCTAATTAGTTATACATGACAGTAGAATTCATTTTACACATCATACATAAATGGAGCATAACCTCTCATTCTTCTGGTTGTACATGATGTAGAGTTACACAGGTCAGGTAATCATATATGCACATAGGGTAATAATGTCTGATTCATTCTACCATCCTCCTCACCCCCACACCCCTTCCCCTCCCTTTACTCCCCTCTGTCTAATTCTAAGTACTTCTATTCTACCCCCTCATTGTGAATTAGCATTTATATATCAGAGAAAACATTCAGTTTTGGTTCTTTGGGATTGGCCCATTTTGCTCAGGGTAACATTCTTCAGTTCCATAAATTTACCAGCAAATGATGTAATTCCATTTTTTTAAGACTGAGTAATATTCTGCTGTGTATATATACCACATTTTGTTTTTATCCATTCATCTGTTGAAGGGCACTTCGATTGGTTCCATAGTTTAGTTATTGTGAATTGAGATGCTGTAAATATTGATGTGGCTGCATCCCTGTAGTATGCTCATTTTAAGTCCTTTGGGTATAAGCCAAGAAGTGGCATAAGTTACTGGGTCAAATGGTGGTTCCAGTCCAAGTTTTTTGAGAAATTTCCAAACTGCTTTCCAGAGTGGTTGCACAAATTTGCAGTCCTGCCAGCAATGTATAAGTGAGTGTACCTCTTCACCTACATATTCACCAACATTTATTATTATGTTCTATTTTTTTTTTTTTTTTTTTGGTATCGGGGATTGAACTCGGGGTACTTGACCACTGAGCCACATCCCCAATCCTATTTTGTGTTTTATTAGAGACAGGGTCTCGCTGAGTTGCTTAGCACCTCGCCATTGCTGAGGCTGGCTTTGAATTCACGATTTTCCTTTCTCAGCTTCCCTAAGTACTGGGATTACAGATGTGTGCCACCATGCCCAGCACTTATATTCTTGATAATTGCCATTCTGACTAGAGTGAGATGGAATCACAGATTTACATTTTTCTAATTGCTAGAGATGCTGAACATCTTTTCATATATTCGCTGAAAATAATGAGACACAAATTACAGTATTATATCATAGAATATTTAGAGGAAAAAAGGTCAACATCAAATTCTATAAGGGATTCTCAAGTTACATATGGAATAACAAGTATAAAGTATTTCAGAGGTGGTCGATCTTTGAGTCAATATCATTACTTAAGGATAATGATAAACTTACAAAAAATAATTCTCACTTCCCCTTTGAAATGATACCAATAAAAAGCAAAAGGCAAGAAACTAACCTTAAGGTTTTTGAATAGGGCATTGACCAGCAAAATTAGATTTTGAAGTGTATTTTTTGAACAATGTACTAAAATAATATACTCTTTCATTGGAATGAATATGTAGGAATGGCACAAATAAAGCTGATTAGAGTGGTGGATGTGTATAATCCCAGCTACTCAGGAGACAGAGGCAAGAGTATCACAAGTTTGAGGTCAACCTGGGCAACTTAGGGAGACCTTGTCTCAAAATAAAGATAAATAAATGAATAAATAAATAGGCTAGGGATGTAAATCTCAATGGTACAGTGCCACTGAGTTAAATCTTTTGTGCTGCCAAAAAAAAAAAAATTCTACCTATAAATAACGTTTAGAAGCCTACAAGTACAACAACTACAACCAACTACAAAAATAATTAACATTATTTAGGAAAAACTTCATTCCAAAAGGAAATTCAAAATCCTACTGTCATCAAGATGGATATAAAGAGAAAATAACATGAGCAAAGAAGTTCTAAGAAACCAAATGGCTACCAAAAAAAGGCTTATTTCTTTCTAAAATATCATATAGAGATAATAGAGTAACCATGGTCCACCTTTTGAAAATAGCACATGATGCTCTTAGGCTTATTTTAAAAGGGATGTGTTTTTCTTTTCTTCTTCTCCCTCTTCCTCTCCCTACCCTAGGTACAGGAAACAAGATTTCCTATTCTGATCCTAGGCTGGGTTATCTGTCCTTGAGCACATATCCACCACAGGAAGGAAATGTCATAGGAAGAGGTAGGAAGTGACTATCTCCCAAATTAAGAGGTGAATTTCAACACACCATCAGAGCTCACTTGGAAGGTGGCTTTGAAGAGCTTCTTTAAATGTCCTCTGTTCTCCCTTATGGGCAGAACCACAGCGTTTATGGGAGTCCCCTGTACTTCTCCTTTGCTAGCAAAGCAATACAACTTGGTTTTCCTTTTTCTCAAAACCTTGTCTTCATTATTAAAATGGCATGAATTGGCATCAAGGATAAGGACCAAACTTTTGGTAAACACTAAAATGTGAGAAACTGTCTAAGAATAAGTTATCTATGACACCTAAGATGAACTCCCTCCTCAATTGATATTTTCTCCCACTTGCCTGCAATTTTTTTTTTCTCATCTTCATCAGCCTTTTTCTCCTTTCTGTATTTTGGCCCCTAAGTTTCTTCCCCTTTTCAACTTATACCTTTTACTTTCTGCTTTTATTTCTCTTTATTTTTTTTCTTATTGCACACATTCATGTATTATATGATACAATCAGTCTGATGTCTAATCCGTTAGCAAATATGAAGTATTAAAGGAATATACTTTAATGACTTAACATTGATTTCTTTGTGTGAATATATTCTTAAATTCAGGAAATATAAACAAATATAATTTTTGTATCCAAAAATGTTTTTATAAAACCATGGAATAGAACAGAGAAAATTTAAATTCGTCACACTAAGTGAAACTCATTTCTTCTTAATGAAGATAATTTTTGTAAATCAGAGGAGGAAACATCAGCAGGATAATGAGGGGAATAAATGACTTGTTGATTCATAGAAAAAAATGTGCTTTTTCAATGTAATTCATCATCATTTTGTTACAAAACATGTTTCCTTTAATTTGCCAAGAGATAGATATATATTTCTACCCACATATTTCATTATTATAGTGATATATATACTCTAAAGAATATAATCACTACTGGGTGCAATGAAGCCTGCCTGTATTCCTAGTGAGGTAGGAGGGTCACAAATTCAAAGCCAGACTCAGCAACTTAGTGAGGCCCTAAGCAACTCAGTAAGACCTTGTCTCAAAATAAAATATAAAAAAGGCTGGGGATGTGCCTCAGTAATTAAGTTCCCCTGGGTTCAATCCCTGGTACAAAAAAAAAAAAAAAAAAAAGTAGAATAAAGAAAGTAATCACACAACAGATTAAATAGGAGTGAGATACCTATAATGACACTCCCAAACAGACTTGTAACTGTAGGTCTTATATTTCCTTTTCTGCAGTCTGATATTATCTATTGAAACAAAAATTCTGTGTAGCAAGGCATCCACAAAAATGTCAGAAGCATACATAAACATAAAGAGCTTTTGCTGCTAAAGTTTTACCTAAATTCTACTTAGTTGTGAATCTCTGCTGGTAGTGGCTGAGCTAACATGTTTATATCTGGCTGTAGTTCACTTATCTGAGTTCATTTGAGTGATTGCTCCAAGGATCTCTCATCCACACCTTAGGTCCCTTGAACCAATGCATATTCTTCTCATACCAATGGCAGGAGAGCTTATATAATAGGTGAAAACTTGCAGGACCCCTGCAAGTTTTGCCATATTGAAAATTGGCCCATCATTACTTATACCTGATTCTGTTCACCAAAGCAAGTTGCATGGATGAAGTCAATGTCATGAGATTACACATAGTTCACATTTGAAAAACTTTTCAGAGTTATCAAAAAGGCATAATCCAGGGAAAATTGAAGATCAGTGCCAATAACAGAACTAGAAAATTGATAACCTGAGTAATGGTTTGTTTACTCTTCACTATATAATTAAGCTGAAGACTCTGATACATTACTTAGATTTTTTGTCTCCTATTTAAATGCTATTCCTTCTGTGAAAGTTATCATGAGGGGAAGAAATTTTAAAAAATCTTATTTGGTATATTTGAATTTTCATTAATTAAAGCTACTCTGCTATTGAATTCCTTTTCTGCATTTTAGGAATAAAAGATGAAATACAGTCTACTTTTAACTGGGAAAATGTGAAAATTACTAACACCTACCTTTTATGCCTCCTTTAATATACAGTGAAGTCTATAATTTAGATTTTACCCATCAATTTCATCTATCAGTAATAAAAATTATATAAAAATTATAATCCAATAATGTCAGGAATTAAAGGTTACAATGGGGCAATGGTGGCTACATTCAGTTCTCATATCTGCAGTTTTAGGGGTTTGAGTGACAACATCAATGCATTGACTTTGTGGGCTCAGTGAGGTAGATTGTATTTTTGGTTCCAATGAAGACAAGAAGGAAAATATTTTAAACCCCAAAGAATCCCAGAGAGTAGTATTTCCTGACAATTTCCCACCCATATGTTTTGTATCTTTTATATAGTTTGTGATTTTCAAAAGTCAATATCTGCCATATAGAGACTGATAGCCCTCTTACCTTGAATTTTGGAAAGGTTAGTTTTTTTACAAAGCTTTGGCAGCAGAGTGAATGTGTCAAGGAATGATAACACCCAGGAGCAGCCTTCAGCCAATGATGCTCTGGAGGTATAGTATTTCAAAAGAAAAAAGAAAAAAAAAAAATTTTTCCTCTGACAGGGTAAAAGGGGAGCATGCATTTTCATTCTTTCTGAGTTTTCTTACTGAATTGAACCATAGTAGCACTTTATGGTAGCTGTTTTAGTATCAGGTTCTGAATTGATTGTTGCTTATTCCTTTATTAATTCATTTTTTCTTTAAATATTTTATTTTCTGAATAAACAACTTTCACAAGAATTTTGGATTCAGAGTCTGCTTCTTGCAAAATGCAAGATTTGTAATTGTGACAAGAGTCGACACAATTCTTTTAGGAATTCTGTTTCTTAAAGAGAAACACAACAACCTTGCACAGGCAGAATTGACCTAAAGCTCAGATTTGTTTGGAATGAAGAATTCACAATGAGATATTGTTAGGAAACAGACAGATGAGGATGGTGGGAACATGAGGTTAAAAGAATGAGTCTACAAATTAGGGCCACTGTGCTGACCCCCACATGCTTTCTTTTCCAAAAAGCAATTTACCTGCAGCCCTGCCCAGGCATAGTGAACAGGATATGTTACATTACTCAGCAAACTACCTACTCACTACAGGAAAAAATGCAGGCTCAAAACACTGTTGATAAGAGGAACCTAAGTTACCCTGAAGGAGGAAACTTTTGTGATCAGATCCAAAAACTCTGGGAGATAAGGATAGTTCCTCCTAACCATAAAATCTGTAAGAATGTATGATTAAGAATCCAATTAGAACCTGTCAGCATGGGCCAAGGTGACCTAGAGTTGCCATGACAGTGGGGACTTGAAAGTCTGATGTCACCCTGTTGTAAGTGAAAATCAAGAGGTGGACATAGGTGGGACTCTCTGGAAACTTCTCTGGGATCTCTAATAAAACTGGAGTGCAGGAGAGGAACATTGTCTCTCTCCTCTTTGAGAGGACCCACTCTCTTCCTTAAGAGAGTCGCCTTCCTCTTTTTCTATCCCTTCAAGAAACTCATTCTCATTTCTCTAAAGGACATGTCTGAAAACTTTCTGACTTGATCACAAGAATTGGGATCTAAAGAGGTGGTTTTGTGATGTCTCAGTTTCTCAGAAGGTCCCAGGCCCATAACAATACCACCTTGAACCAGTTACAATGGTTGTTATCAAAAGCCAAACCACAAGAATTGTTGGTGATTATATGGAGGTAAGAGAAAACTTACACATTATTGGTGGGCGGTAAATACATACAAGCATTCTGAAAAACACTGCAGAGGTTCTTCAGTGAATTAAAATAAAACTACTATATGATCCATTAATCCCACTTCTGTGACTATATCCAAAGAAAATAAAATTAGTCTCTAAAGAGATATCTGCATTTCCCTGTCAATTGCAGCATTTTTCACAATAGCCAAGATACTGAAAAAAAATGAATAAACAGAACTTAAATGCCCATGGAGAGATGGAGAGAAATGAATGGATGAAGAAAATACACTGTGTACACTGTCTGTGTATATGGGGGTGGGGCAGGAGATTCATCCTTAAAAACTAAGAAATCCTGCCATTTAAGGCAATAAGATTATACTTGAAGGACATGATACTAAACAAAATAAGCCAGACACCAAAATACAATTATTGCAAAATCTCACTTATCTGTAGAAATATAATTCATGTTAAGAGATGAATACAATTGATAAAATTATTTTAAATATATAATTTAAAGGCATGTGAATCAAAATTAAGACCATTTATGGAGGCATAATGGCAATAATTTTGGATCAGAAATAGTGTTATAGAAGGAAAAAAATAAAAATTTCTAGCACACTTCTTGGCCCCTTTTTTACTAGGGCTGGGAAGAAAACAAGTTCTTCCATGCAGTTAAACTTTGGAAGTATCAATGTTTTTGGTGACTATCCAGGAGTGTTCAAATAAAAGATGACTAATTTTGGTATTTTTCTGATGATGGATGGTGAGTTCCAGGTTATGTATTGTAATAATTTTCAACTTTAGGGAATATAATGGAAGATGAAATAAATTTTATGTGGAAGTAGCGTTAAAAGTGCAGCTGATTGTGGCGATGTACATCTGTATCCCCAACTCAGGAGGTTGAGAAAGAAGGATTGCAAATTTGAGACCCTACTCCAAAATTTAAAAAATTAAAGGAGATGGGGATGCAGTTCAGTGGTAGAAGGCTGTGGGTTCAATCCCCAGTACTGAGAGAGAAGAAGAAAAAAAAATAGTACAGATAATTGTGAAGTGTAATTAAAAGTAGATGAGCAGAGACCTAGAATTCTGAGGCCTTTCTGAATGGTTTGTGGTTGATATAAACTGAGATAAAGAACATAACAGTAGTCATCATATCTTTAAGAACTATAGTGGTGACTATATTCTATAGTGGTGACTGTATTTTCTGCCGCCTTGTACCAGGCACTGTTTTAGGTAGGCATTGTTGAGTAAACTAATTTTGCTGACTTACAAATTCAAAGAATTTTGTAAGGGTGACAGCAAATGATGGAAGAACTTTATACTGAGTACAAGATTTGTCAGTAGTGAATAATGTATCTTGTTTTTTATAACAAATTCCAACAAATTGACTAGAGACAGAAAGTAAATAAGGAGTCTTATTTCAAGGTCTTCTGATGTATACTCAATATAACTTTTTCTATCCTTTTCCTGATAAAAAGTCTAACTCAAAATACCAGTAACATGGATACCTGTTTCCTTCCTTTGTGGTGCAATGAAAGACCACACACATGACCTTTCTAGGGAAGTATATCTGATCTACACTTCCAGGGCTAATGTGAAAAGCTTTTCAAAATGAAAAACACAATTTTTTTTCCTTCCTTAACTTTCCAGTTTGAACAGAACCAAATATGCACCTCTAATCTTCAACACTTTTAATTACTATACAGATTAATGGATTTTTGATGGTAGGTTCTTGGCATCTTCTCTAGTAACAAAAGTGGCAGGCAAAAGATATAAAAATAACAAATTCTTTTAACTGTGAATAGACTTCTATAGGATCTTCTATAAGTGAATTTTGTCTTGCAAAGATTATCTAAAAACAATCAGTTATCTGGATATAAGCCAACTCAGTAAGATCAAATATGCCAACTTGTGGGTGGTGACTATTATCTGAGGATATGATTTTCACAGTGCTGGGAGACGATTATTTCTCATTATTTTATTTTCCTCCAGAGAAAAAAAATTCTAAAACATAACCAGGGGGAGCACATTCCAGTAACCAAGTAATGTCTTTATATTGCATAACATTTTTCTGAAAGTTGTCATCTAACTGTTGGCCATCTAAATCATTCTTTGCTCTGGATCACTGCTATACTCCTTTGTTGGTTACTTCATAAGGTCTTATAACTGAATTTTTCATGTACCCAATGATAGCAAAATGAGGCACATGCTATGCTTGTAGGTAGGACTTTTATTATAGTGATTATTAAGCTTTCCTGTTTTAACAAAACACACATTGTAACCTTCTCTCTTTCAAGGCCATTCACTGTTTCGTAGAAAGTAAAGAGCCTACAATTCACTGTGGTTGTACTTGATACTCAACACCAACTTATACAGTTCAGGCTCCGCTACACCTAGGAAGATCTCCCAGTCCTGGTGCCCTTGTGCAATTTAAAGTGTATGCAATTTAATTAATCATATTATCCTTCTCAAAGAGCACCAAGTAAGAACTTATCTTACATATGTACACTTAACCTATCCATAAAAATGACCATACTTCTCAATGCCACGAGTATAGATTGTAACTTCAACATTTGAAATAGCAACTTTATAGCATCCTTGTATTTAGTATCCAGCCTTTTTTGAGGATCCACCAACACATAAATATTTTACAGAGATATGAAGATAAATTGTGTTAGAAAACTTGGTCCAGATGACACTTTAAATTGGATTTCTACTGTATCACATGTCATTATTTACAAGGATTTAATTAGACATGCAATTTATTTCTGGGACCATAGAATCTTTCTGAACAGTCTTCTAACAAAAACTTCCATACTTCTTTGAAGCAAGACTTAGGGAACACGTTTTCCCTCCTTGGCCTATCCTATGACTCATAACAAGTGTGTAGAACTTATTTTATATTCTACCACATGGGATAAAATTTTTTTTTATCTTAGCCTTTCTAAATGCTATAAAAATGTTTCCCATTCAAAGATTTACTTAGAGAAATACCTCAGAGGTCTATTGAGAGGAAGTGGACAAGAAGCTGGTAAGGATGGGAGATCCACTGTGTCATCAAGCAGTTTGATCCTAGGTTGTCGCTTTGATAAAAGGGGGGGAGGAAAAGGCCACGTGGCTTCTGGATGAGTTGGAGTCCAAGAGAGACGGAGAAGGGGTCCCTGGATTAGACGAAAAGTGGTGTGATCCGTGGAGCCAATCTCCCCAGGACCCAGGGTGTAGGTAAAAATTTGCTTTGCCCCAGCGAGATGCAGAGATGCCCGGGACAAGAAACACACCAGGGCGAGGAGCAAAAAACACCAGTTTATTCTAGAAACTATAGAAGCTTAAATGCACTCTTGGACCAATCAGATCCAAAGGTCACAAATAAAGGGGTGCTCTTTGGCAAGAGCACAGTCTATTAGCATAGAATGGGGAAGGATGGAAGGGAGGGGTGGAAAGGTATGGAGATGCTCCTACACTAGGTGAAGGAGAGAACACAAAGATGTGTGTAAAAGAGTCCTAGACAGCTTTTATTTTCAGTCTCAATTATCTTGCCAGAGGTCATGCTGGCTTGCTTGGAAGTATGAGCCAAACCTTCATTCCTGAGGAGTCTGAAACTTTAATAATCATAGCCTCCCTTCCCACCTATATCTGTTCACAGATAAAATGGGGCATAGGAGTATCAATGGAGCATGGGTACTCAAATGTACCACCTGAGTTCTGTGCATAATCAGGCCCACTCCCTTGCAAAAGGAGAACCATTCTTTCTCCTACTGACCAAGGTCAACTACCCCTCACTATCTGCTGACTCTTCTTGCCTGGTGATCCCTAGGCACACAGATTCTGAAGTTACCTATTGTTAGTCACATTTAAAGTGAAATATGACCTGTTCTGTGTCTCCTGCTTCAATGCTATGTTGTGAGGGATTCCAAGCCCATGAATATCTCAGCCAAGTTGGTTAGACATCTAACTTAGGCTCTGTGTAAAAATATAAGAAAATGTATGGAATAAGTATCTATTACTCTTATGAAAATATTCTGTTTTTTTTAGAATCCCATTTTAGAGACCTCTAAGAAAAAGATACCAAAGGGGGAAAGTGGGATTAAATGATCAAATATTTTATTGGAGAAAATGTCTATGAGAAGAAAAAGAATGTTTGTGAGGGCAGGGAGTTGGCAGAATCTGTGAGAGCTATTAGACTACAATGCAAGTTCACCCCAGTGAAGGAGATAGAGAAAGAAGTTTGGCAATTAATTTGATGGAATTATTATAATAAAAAATAAATAGAAAGAGGACTGGTGAAAGCCTTCTAGAAAGCTAAGCAATCTGAGAAATTATGGAGGAGAACTTTAGTAACATAGTTGTAAACACAGTCCTCTTCTTTCCCAGGAAGAAATTATCCTTTATATCCATGCCATATTCAGTCATTGTCTGCGAGATGGCTGTGGAAAGCATGGCTTTGGAATAAACATGGAAATGGATTTTACAGCATAGCCACTGGGGCATCTAGTAAACTGTGTTTTCATTGCTGGAAAGTGTGTTAACAAGTTAATTATACACATTTCATCTTAATTGAACAATTCATGATAGATTTAAAAAATGCTTATTTTTAATTGATAATCAAATACCCAAACTGAAATTGTTAGAAAGTGGTATTTGAACTTATCTCTTTGGAGTTATACTTGGAATCCATTTATTAAGTGAAAAGCAAACATAAAATTTTATTTTATAATGACATTTTTATTGTAACATTCTATGTAGCTCCTATTCTTCTATTACCTTATATGGCTTCAAAATATTTTCTTTGTTTTTTCAAATAATTTATTTACAAATAATGATATAGTTCCATCATTGATTATGTTGAAATTGATTATAAAATGTATATTTGTGCTGAAATATAAATTCTATAGAGATGGACTCTGCAATGTCAAAAATCATAAAATTGAGGTATTTTGAAACAAAGCAATTTTCTATATATTATTTTAATACCACTTTATTTTAATACTAAATATGTTATTATCATTTCAAGTGATATTTTATAAACTAGAATATTGAATATTTTATGGCAAATTTCATGACTCATCATCTCTATATTACATAAAAGACTACTGAATACTATAAATAGTTATTAGGGACTTTTTGAATAATAAATCTTTTGAAGTACTTTTGTGGATACCTTGGTTGCCCTCTACTGACTTTAGAGACCACACAGTCTATATGTCCCACTCTACTTTTATATATGGTCATGGGCTTATTTTAGGCTGCATTTTCTTATATAAAATAAAACAAGCATGATAATTAGTCTTCACTTATGATTGCATGTGTAATTTGACAGAAAGAGCATTTTACTGATTTTATAAACAAATAATATTAACATGATATATTTTAAAGCTGAGATATTTATGTTTATCCATCTATCCATCTATCTCTCTGTATATCCACACATGTAATATAGCATTTTATTTATTTTTTAAGAAATTTCTGGGAGAAAATTAAATACATAATTAATAGAATTAATCTCTAACATTTGCAATGTTGTTCTGTATCATATTCAGTACATTACATATTTCCCCTCAAATTTCACTAGATGGTGCTAGGCATTAAACTTAATAAATTTTTTATTTAGTACTCGATATTCTATCTTAATAAACTCTTTTTTTTATCCTTTTATTATATTTATGACTATAAAACTAGACACCAGTATTATACGACTCTGTTAAACCTGCATTTATGGATCTCATTTATGAAGAAGCCTAATTGCCACAAGTGACATGAGGCAAAATCAGAAAACAGTCTTCCTTCCCCTAACAGGACTGTTGAGGATGCTTAATGGTGTGTGAGAGCTTATCAAATTCATCATGGTTCACACTCATCACTTTTGTTTTTATTTCTTTTCTTGATGGTTAATTGAATTATAATTTATAAATTCCAACTAAATATTCTTCTCTGACAATGTGCAGTAATTATTGATATACACTAAAGGACCATGCGGAATGGATTTGATGGACCGTAACAAAGGCAGGCTTTTAGTTTTAAACTGTATACCACAGGTACTATCAAGATTTCTGTCAAAGGAGGGCAAATGAAAAATCTTTCTAAATCATGGAAACATAAACATTACCTTTTGAAGATAATTAAAGACCAGCGCTGCCACAAAATCATTCTTTTCAGATAAATTACAGCCATTTTAGGATTTGGGCTAAGTGTCATTAAATAGCAAATGTTTTCATCACTCTAGTAAGGAAATATGATTAGCCTCTGAACTACACTGTTTCCGATAATGTCAAAGCAGTTATTTATCTAGAATGGTTATGGAAGAAGAGCAGTCCTCCAAAATCAAGAATCTTATTTCACTTAACACATTTAACAGAAGCTAATTGTAAAATAACATGTAAGGGAAAAGGTTTTGTCCCTCATTCCACTGTTTTACTGGAGACTAGCCTGACTCACGTTCTTCTTTGCATTCAAAGCCCTGAATAACTCTAAAAGAATTAACACATAAAAGTACCAAAAAAAAAAAAAAAGAATTAACATATTAGCTGAAACCAAAGACTAGTAGCATATGACATACAGTTAAATTATTGTAAAGTGAGCTCTAATTAGGAAGTATTGTTCAAAAGTGAAAATGTGAAGCTTTCTTGTAGCTAAAGCTTTGCTTGTTTAGTTACCAAGTAAGTTTCACTCCTTCCTCCTCGCCCTTCCTCTCCTCTCCTTTCCTCCCTCCCTCCCTCCCTTTCTTTCTTTCCTTCTTTCTCTTTTCTTTTCTTTTCTTTTTTCTTCCTTCCTCATTAGAACCATTCTTTCATATTTAGTTGGGTTTCTGTAGCAGCCTTACTTTAATATCCTTCTCTCTCATTTGTATGTGTGAGAGAGAGAGGGAGAAAGTGTGTGGGCGGGGGGGGGGGGCGTAATTTGAACCATAATGTTTATAAAAATAGATCATTTGTGTTTTATTTCAAGGTTTTTTTTAAGTCTTAGTGCTGCTATTGATGATAGGGTAAAATATGGCTATTGAAAAGTACAAACAGACAAAGGATTATGAGAATACAATGATCTAAATGGGTAATATAACATTTCTTGGTCCAGTGATTCAGATGTGATTATAATTATGAATATAAATGAAATCTAATTCAAGTCTAACCTAATTAGATCTGCAGAACTTCCAGAAATTAATCAATCAAGGTACAGAACTGCCTGTGAAGGTCCTCATACTTAAAAAACTTTGGATATAAAATGTAATTGTATTTCTTTTATTTTTATCTAAAAATCAAATTATTAGTGCATGATCTATTAACAGTCCATATTTTGGAAGTTCCTCTTGATGCGTCTGCCACATGTTCTTCTGCAAATAACACTGAAAAAGTAAACCTATGACATGAGCAGTTTTCATACTGTGGTGACCTTGTCTGATGTTGCACTATGATATTGGAGTAGTTAGGTAACTCATTTCTCTCAATGCTTGCCAGTGAAAACAGATTCACAAAACACCTTTTGGGATTTTAAATATTTACCATTTCTTTCTCAGGTAAACCCTCCTGAAATTTATGGTGGCCTTGTTGATGTTACTAGGAAAGCTATTATTGATGTCACTATTACTAACAAAGAAGTGGTTTGACAATTCTTTATGGTTGACCTCCACTTTGCCAAAAGACTGTAGCATCCCTAGCACTATTATTAGTATCTAAAGCCCCTTTCCAACCTGCCTACTTATTAGAATGTGGTCCATAGAAATTCCATCATGTCTCTAATCCTTTTAGACTCTCTCTCCTATTATTTGGATCTTTGAAATTTATAACAGAAACATATATGAACAAGTCCCCAATACTTGAAATTAACACATTTCTTATAGTTTGTGAGTCAGAGAGGAAGTTTCAAGGGAAATCATAAGAATTTTTAAATAAAAATGAAATTGCAACATATTGAAACTTATGAAGTCTAGTTGAAGTAGTGCTTACATAGAAGTGTATGATATTAGTGTATAGATTATAATGTTAATGTAGCAGGACTGACTACAAACATACATGCACCCAATTGCCAAGTGCAAATTACTTATGTTGTGAATGAGATGTTCTATTCCTAAAGGTATGTTAAAAAATATAGTAGGGAATATTAGGCACAAGTTCATGACCATAAATTTGATAACTTAGATAAAATGAGGGGAATACTTAAAAGTCACAAACTACCAAAACAAATTTAGGAAGAAATATATTGAGTGATAGTCCAGAATCAATTATATAAGTTAGTCACCATCAAAATCTTCCAATGAAAAATTATTATGCTGAGAGAGTTTCTCTGTCAAATTATAAAAATATATAAGGGATAGGTAACATAAAATTTTCAAAAAAAATCCTCCACCTTTACTTCATAACCCTAGCTTTATGTATGACTGCATATGTGTTGTGATTCTATATCACTTACAACCAGGGAAATGAAATGTTATCCTCCATCTGTGTACAACGAATCAAATTGCACTCTGGTATCATGTAAACCTAAATAGAACAAATAAATAAATTAAAATATGAAAGAAAAAAAAGAAAAAAAATCTTCCATAAAATAAAAGAGGAGGAAATATTTTCTACTTTATTGCATGTGTTCAGAATTAGGTCATATTATGAGACAAATTACAAATAAAGCAAGCCACAAAGCAACCTGCCTTAACAACATAGGTGTACAAATTCTCAACAATAAAATAAAAAAAATCAACCTTCTATGTATATACATGCACATATGCAAATAGATATATGGATAGGTATAATTTGTATTAGGAATGATTAAAGCTAATGAGAAATTTAAAATTTACTGTAATTTACTATATTCACAGAATACAGAAGAATAGCAATATGATTCATTTAATAGATATAGAAAAAATCTGACCTACATCTGATCATGATAATAATCGCAGGAAATTATGAATACTCATTAAATCTCTTAATCTGATAGTAGTAATGCAAATCTACAAAACTTGCTAGTAACATATTAAATAGTAATCCTGAACATTTTTATTTTATTATAGGCAAAGGTGCCTACTCAAACCAGTCCCATGGATGACTATGCCAGAGATCCTAGCCTTTGAAATAAAAGAGGAAAAATTGTGGATTGGAAGGTAAAAATGAAAATTCCTCTAACAAAAAATCAACTTGATTGTCCTGAAGGAGGTTAGTACAGAAGTATCAATTTATCTGTAATTACTAATCATGAAAACTTAATTCTAAAATTTATATTAAAATGCAGAGATACAAGAATAGTGTTAGATATGTTAGTAAGTTATGAATAAGTGGGTAGGGGAAAATACAATGAATGGCAGACATTAGAAATTTACATTAACAAAATCCATGAGTCATAAACTGAGACCATATGGAGTCTTTCCAGTCAGGCAAACATCTGAAAAATGGGAGCCAAAATGTTCAACCTTCCCCAACCCATAGATAATTATAACCATTTAAGGAAGCTATTACTAGAAATTATAGGGAAACTTGAAGAAGTTGACCAGCTCTAGGAAAATGGGGTGTGTTATGTCAGAACCTCTCCCAGCCATATTTAATTACAGTCCCTTGAAAGAATGACAGGTTCTAGACCCTAGACCATGTCACCACTATTTCTTGTGACCAAGTTGTCAGAATACTACCTTATTACTGAAATCCTGTCACAACTAGTCTTCATGAGTAGGTTCTCAGTATCTTCATGCAGGAAATTCGCTAAAAGCTATACCAAGGGACAATTAACTGCTTAGGGAAGTACAAGAGAATAGAACAAGGACAAAGGAACTCAAAATCCTAAAAACCCCCATTCTGTAAAGGCCACATTGTTCTTTTCAGAGTGATCCATGCCACTCAGTGCCTGTGCTGTATGTATATCTCACTTTCTTAAACACCTGTCTGCTGCGAAGTGCGACTCCAATACACCTCTCACATGAAATCCTTCTTGAGGGTGTTAGGTCCTTAGGCCAAAGTAACTCCATTTTGAAAATCAGCACCTGCCCACTCAGGCAAGGCCTTCTGGTTAGGCCCACCAGGAAAGAATCCTTAACTACCGAAACCACAGCAAAGACCGTCAAGTAACACAAGATCAGACAGGTTACTTTTTAACTACTCCATTGTGCTTGGCTATATAGTTAAGAAGTTTTATCCAGCAGGCTGCTGTGCCTTGTAGAAGGGCAGCCTGGCATTATTCTCTGTCAATAAACCTTTGAACTCAGAGATGTGTGTCTCTGGATATTTGCACCACCAACCCTAACAGTGAGGTTTCAAAAAGCAGTGACTGAGAACCCCAGAAGCTGCTTGGGTTCCAAGATTGGGACTCACACGCTGTGTGACCTAGATTTAAAAAAAGAACAAAGTTGGAAGCATTACTCTATTTGATTTTGAGACTGTATTAATCAAGGCAGAGTATTAGTGAGAAAAATACACAAAAGTATCCACTGAGTACAGAATTCAGTCCTAAAATCAACTAATCCTAAAAGTCCTATGTTCAATTGATCTCCACAGCGGTGGAAAGGAAGTACAAAGAAGAAAGAATACACTTTTCAACAAATGCTACTGGAAAACTGCACATCTGTATGAAAAACCAAAAGAAAATAAACCAAAAAACTTACACTTAGTTGCCACTTTATTTCAAAATTTCAAAATGAATTACAGTCCTAAATGTAAACCTAAGAACTATGAAAAAAAAAACCTCAACACTAAAATAGGAGATATTTCATTGCCATTGAAAATATTTATTGGTTTTTATCATTACTATCCGAGCATAGATGAAAAATATTATAAGCCATTCACTCATGTCCAAACATTTCAGTTTTTTTTCACATTGAGACTAGTACAAATAATGCTATTTTGAACTTCATTGTCCCAACTATTTGTGTGAATATATTTTCTTTCTTTTGGGATAAATGCTTAAGAGTACAATTGCTGTTGTAAGTTGATTATAATTTTACAAAATTTATTCAAACTGTTTCCCAATGTGGGTGCTCCATTTTACTTTTTCATCATCAGGGTATGAAAATCAAGTTATTCTGCAAACACTTACAGATTTTGTATTTTAATTATTTTTTAAATTAGCTATTTTAAGAGCTATATAGTATTTCATGGTTTCAATTTAATTTTGCCAATGGCTGATTAATTTAAATACCTTTTGAAAAGCTGATTGCCTTCTTCAAATTTAGTCAAGTATCTTGTCAAATCCCTTGAATTGTATGAATCATCCCCAGAGATGTGGAAGGATTTCCAGAGATCTGAAGAATCCTTTATGAATTCTTTATACATTCATTGCAAAGACAAAACACTAACACTTGAACTAATTCCTAATGAACCTCACTTTTGCTTGTCAACACATACCTCAAAATTGCACATCATAGAGCCTGAGAGCCCAATAGTATCCTAGCCTACATCCTAAAAACCATAAATTTAATCTGAAATTTTCAAAAGGGCAAACAAAGTAAATAATGTATATATATGAAAAGTCATGGATTTAGTATTTCTTGGCTTCTTTTTTACAGTGCTGAGCTAATGCATTATTTATAAACATCTAGAAAATCTATGGAAACATCCTGTTCTGTGTGTGCTACAGAAAAACTGGATGAAATTTATTTAATGTGCTAGATATAAAGCTCCTAGATTTATAGTGGAAATACCTTCAAAGCAATGCATTTTCATAAAAATTCAGGGACTACAGTACAAATAAAGTTTTTTTGTTTGAATATTAACAATAATTTACTTCTGCATGTGGGCATCATGCAAAAATCTATTCATTTTAATATTAATTTTTAGTAGTGATATTATTTTAATAATGCCAAATACCTAATTTCAATTCCAAATGCCACAAGAGATTAATGATTCGCTAGGTAGTGTTCCACTATGCCACACTTGGGTTTATCACAGCCAAAGACCCATAAAATCAATTGTTACATTTACTTACCTATTTCCCTTAAAAGATTATGATTTCTTGATATAGGGATGGTACCTTTATTTCTTTGGATCTGTATTAGCTATCATACAGATTATACCTAACAGACACTTAAAGATGTTTGCATGATTGATAAAGAAATAATATGGTTAACTTTATCTTAGAGAAATACACAGCACTTCAATTGGAAAGTGTAAAATTTAAAGAAAATGTAACAGCATGACTTACTTAATTTAGCTGACTGCAGTTATAAAACCATAATGGATTAAAGTTATTATTCTGGGTTTTATTTGAGAATTCAACATTTTTGATTCTTATTTTCTTACTTAAATTTACCAAGCACAAATATATCAACTGTGCAATCCAGGTTTTATTTTATCAGAGGAGAAACAGCTCTTCTTTAAAAAAGCAAAGCTAAATTTCACAATGCCAAAGGATTAAGAAACGTTGGTTTCAGCTGGGCGCGGTGGCTCACGCTTGTAATCCCAGCACTTTGGGAAGCTGAGACAGGCGAATTGCGGGTTCAAACCAGCCTCAGCAATGGCGAGGTGCTAAGCAACTCAGTGAGACCCTGTCTCTACATAAAAAACACAAAATAGGGCTGGGATGTGGCTTAGTGGTTGAGTACCCGTGAGTTCAATCCCTGGTACCAAAAAAAAAAAAAAGAAAGAAAGAAAGAAACATTAGTTTCCCATTACTTTCAAAATCATGTTTGCCTTATTTATTTGTTCTAAAATTTTGATCAAATTAAAAATTTGTGGGGATGGAAGAAACCACATTTTGTTTTTCATCCAGTTTTAGCATTGGTTCCTGGTAATTTCCAAACTTTTGATTAGTTCTTGCAACCAAAATCACAGTGACGTGCATTTCAACGCGTAGTAAGGGTAAAAAAGGAGCTTAAACCAGTAGAAGACAAGACTACTAAACTTAATCAATGGATAACCTGCTTCATGACTTCAATTTGTAGCTTAATGGCTAGAAAAGTTGCTAATTTATAGAACCCGTAATATTTTGGTTTAAAATAATTTTAGTGATTTATATAGTAATATTTTGCAATTTATTTCCTATTTTAAAAATTTGTAATTATTATCAGTTAAGGAAGTCATTGGTAATAGCCATTTCACATGAGAAAATTAAAAATAATTTTGGTATTTTTTTTCTAAAGGAATCATTTTTAATGGAAGGTAATAATTAGAACAGAATTAAATATTTGAGTTACATATAGAAGTAGCCAAGGACAGAGTGAGTTATCTTGTAGCAAGTTGTTAAATTATAGTTATGACTAAAGAAGGATTAATTTTAAATGTATTTTGGGAACTATAATGTTCAGCATATAAAGCTTAATTCTCTTCTTTGGATTATAAATTTTAGTCTGATAAAAGTTTTGAAGAGAGCCTGGGGTTGTGGTTCAATGGTGAAGAGCTCACCTAGCACGTGTGAGGCACTGGGTTCGATCCTCAGCACCACATTTAAATAAATGAATAAAATAAAGGCCCATTGATGTCCAAAAAAATATTTTTGAAAAAGTTTTGAAGACCCAACCTGTAAGTGTAAATTCTTAATTTTCAAATTTTCCTACTATAAAAAAGGTCAAGATTATAAAATAGTTAATTATTACAATTGTTTTTTGTCAGTGGATTTATCTTGAGCTTTGTTGTTTACTACCAGAGAAAGCTGAAACAATAGTGGACTCTGAAATTTAGCCTTAGCACATAGGATCTGAGAAATGCAATGATAACATTAATGAATTATTCCACTTAAAATTGTTAAGAAAAAAAAAAAGAAGAAGAAGGGAGACTTAAAATCATTTTAAAAGCTTCCTGAAAATATGACATGTGAGTCACCACTTACATGACTTTATGGTTGAAGATTCTATGTAGAACAGACTGAAAATATGCTTATTTAATGAATCATCAGTGGATGGTAGTGATTACTGATAAACTCATACCATTCACATGGCAGAGAGATATGGCAAACTGAACTTTATAAGCTTATAAACTGTTAAGTAACATACTTTTTATTCCAAAGGCATTTTGTGACATCACTGCCAGGAAATATGCTTATTCTCTCTTTTTTATCAGCCAGACTGGGCACATTTGCTTTTTTGTACAATTGTCTTTTAATAGAATGACTGACTTCTTCTGATTGCAACAATTGTTGATTATTATTATTATTATTATTGGAAAAGAAACAATTGATTTGGTTTTAAATCTTGACAAAATAATATACTGCTGCAGATGAGTTGGCAACTTACTTTTTAATTATTTACCATTTAAACTGCATACTTTCACCTAAATTTGGGTTTCTTCTGCAATCCAAGGTGAGTAAAAGAAAGATAAAAAAGGTTAGTTGATGGGCAGTAATGGCAGGGTCTGAAATGAGCAACAAAGCTTTTTACAGATCAACTTGACAGACTTCAAAGATATTGTATTCTTAAGTACTTATTATGTAGATGACTGTAATTTGTGTGAAATTAAGTTTAAAGAAATTGAAAGTTACTGACATTATGTTTATAGAATTTCCCAGGATTTGAGAAAGTGTTTAAGAAATTACAAATTTCTCATTTCAATGCTTGCTTAGGCTTGCTTATTGGAAGTTGGGGGGACAGAAAGGATGGAAGTTTTGAGGTCACTATCTCCTAATATATGCATCCTTTTATTTCATCCAAGTGTACTGCTTAATTGCCTGACTAAAACTGAAAGTGTCAAGGATGAGTCCAATAATGACAATACCCTTGAAGTGAAAGGGATAGCAAAAACTTTGTGCTCTTGATACAGATAGCAGAGAAAAAAAATTTAAAAATATATATAGCATATACTTTTTCTCCAAAAGTGAATTCAATGATTTGGTAAAGATCTAGTCTAAGATCTCCATGGTTTAGGGAAAATGAGAGCCCTGGGAATTAATGGTGAAAATTAATAAATAAACTTTTATCAAAAGTGAAATTGAAGAAGGTATTTTAGAATTATTTTAAAATTAAAATTTATTGTAACAATGTTTATACTAGATCAACATAATAATTGAAAATGTTGTCAATAAAAATTTTAATTTTTCACATAGATACTTTGTATTTCTAGTCCACTCATGTTTGGAAAAATTGCAATATCAATTAAATTGGGGAACAAACTTTTTTAAATGGTGCTGGAACAATTGACATTCACATGTAAAATACCACATGTGAAAACTGAGAGAAAAATGATAATAAACATAAATATGAGACCTAAAACTATAGAACTTTTAAAAGAAAACCCAAGAGTAAATTGATCTTCATGATCTTGGATTAGGTAAGTAAGCATTTCTCTTTTTATTTATATATTCATTTTTTTTAATCCTTTAAAATTCTTTTCAGTTTTTTCAGTTATTTTTCATTTGTTCTAATCAGTTACACATCACAGCAGAATGCTTATCAATTCATTATAAACATATGGGGCACAGTTTTTCACATGTCTGGTTGTACACGAAATATGGTCAAACCATTTGTGCAATCATACATGTATCTAGGGTAATGATGTCCATATTATTCCATCATCTTTCCTCTCCACATGCCTCTTCCTCTCCCCTCTGTCCTTGTTGGCTAATCCAAAGTTCCTCTACTGTTCCCATGCTCCTCTGTTATGGATTAGCATCCACTTATCAGAGAAAACATTTGGCCTTTGATTTCTTGGGACTGACTGACTTCGCATAGTATGATATTCTCTGACTCCATCCATTTACCTGCAAATGCCGTAATTTTATTACCTTTTATTGCTTAGTAATATACCATTGTGTATATATACCACAATTTCTTTATCCAATCATCTATTTAAGGACATTTGGGTTGGTTCCACAATTTGGCTATTGTGAATTGTGCTGCAGTAAACATTGATATGGTTGTGTCACTATAGTATGCTATTTTTAAGTCCTTTGGGTATAGATCAAAGACTGGGATAGCTGGGTCAAATGGTGGTTCCATTCCACGTTTTCTAAGGAATCTCCATACTGCTTTCCATATTGGTTGTACCAGTTTGCAGTCCCATCAGCAATGTATGAGCGTGCGTTTTCCCCCATACCTCTCCAACACTTACTGTTGTTTGTATTCTTGATAATGGCCATTCTGACTGGCATGAGATGAAATCTTAGTTTTGATTTGCATTTCTTTAATTACTAAATATGTTAAACATTTTTTCAAATATTTGTTGATCAATTGGGTTTCTTCAGCTGAGAAGTGTCTGTTCAGCTCCTTAGCCCATTTGTTGATTGAGTTGTTTTTTTGGTATTAAGTTTTTTGAGTTCTTTATATATCCTGGAGATTAGTGCTTTATCTGATGTGCATGTGGCAAAAATTTGCTCCCAGAATATAGGCTGTCTGTTCACCTCATTGATTATTTCTTTTGCGAGAAGAAGCTTTTTAGTTTGAATCCATCCCATTTATTGTTTCTTGATTTTATTTCTTGCATTTTATGAGTCTTGTTAAGGAAGTTGGGGTCCAAGCCGACATGATGAAATTTGGACCTAGTTTTTCTTCTATTAGGCGTAGAGTCTCTGGTCTAATTCCCAGATCCTTGATCCACTTTGAGTTGAGTTTTGTGCATGGTGAGAGATAGGGGTTTACTTTCATTTTTGCTGCATATGGATTTCCAGTTTTCCCAGTATCACTTGTTGAAGAGGCTATCTTTTCTCCAATGCATGTTTTTGGCGCCTTTGTCTAATATGTGATAACTGTAATTATGTGGGTTTGTCTGTGTCTTCAATTCTATACTGTTGGTCTTCATGTCTATTTTGGTGCCAGTACCATGCGGTTTTTGTTACTGTAGCTTTGTAGTATAGTTTAAGGTTTGGTATTGTGATGTCTCCTGCTTCATTCTTCTTGCTAAGGATTGCTTTGGCTATTCTGGGTCTCTTATTTTTCCAAATAAATTTTATGATTTTCTTTGCTATTTCTATAAGGAATGACATTGGGATTTTAATTGGAATTCATTGAATCTGTACGGCGCTTTGGTTAGTATGACCATTTTGACAATATTGATTTACCTATCCAAGAGCATGGGATAACTTTCCATCTTCTAGGATCTTCTTTAGTTTCTTTATTTAGTGTTCTTAGATAAGAGAACCAGAAGCCAACTCTCAAATTCAAAATTTATATAATCATTGGTAAGTTAATAGTAAAAAAAAAACAAAGGCAAGGCCTCTGAATCTAGAACTAAGATAATACTAAATAACATGAAAAGTAATTTTAATTAGAAATATAAATTTTACCACGAATGTCTCTAGAATAATAGAATTTTTAAATATATTTGTAAACTTCTGCTTTGTTTTCTTGACCTTGTTTTAAAAATTCTTTTAAAATAACAACTGTATTGAGATAATTTACACACAAATTCTGATTTACCCTTAAAGAGTAAAAAGGTCAAGGTTTTTGGTGTACTTGAAAGTTGTACACACATCACCACTAATTTTAGAACACCCTACAAAGAAATTACATATATATTAGAAAATCATTTCCCATTCTTTAACCCTTTCTTCTCCCCCTCTTAGAAAATACTAATTTAATTTCTATCTTTATGAATTTGACAACATAGACATTTCATACGAGTGAGATTCTAGAATGCCCCTTACCCTTGTAATCTGATCCACCATGAGGTCTTCACCGAGGTCTAACAAAAGGGTCCTCTCTATCATGGACTATCAATTTTCAAAACAATGAGCTAAATAAATATCTTTATAATGTTACTGAGTCTCAGACATTTCCTTATAGTAATGTAAAAGACATTAATACAATTGTATATGTATATATATATTAACATGTTAGTTATAGAAATATATATGCTATATATGACCTAATAGACTTAGGTAGATATTCTATTGATATCCACAGAGAAACTCTGTTTTTTGTCCTAATCATAATGTATTTCTTTGATATTAAGTGAACAATGCTTAGCAGAAATAAAATAAAATTTCAGAATCATATAATATTTTACCTAACTTTCTTAAAATGTACAAAGTTAAATGAAATGATTTGCAGTCTTTTTTTTCATTTTGCATGTGCATATATTACTTAAAGAAATTATAAGTACATATTATAGTAGATCATTAATCATTTCTGTCATAGGAATAACAAGTAACAAGTATAACAGAACAAAAGTAGCCATGGAATTCATAAACCATAATGAGTGAATCTCAAATTTTTGTAACCAGTTCCACTGACAGTATTATAATATCAATATTAATTTTTAAAGAAGTATTTAAAAGTAAGTACAGCTCTATTTTTATAGCATTTATTTCCAGAAAAATATACAAAAATCCTATATATATATGTATAGATAGACATATACATATAATTAAATGACAAGGCAAACATAAAACAAATTTGCATATATGGTCAAGTCAATAAGGGTTTTTTGAAGCTTCCAAGTATTTATAAACACTCATGTTTTGTTTAACAAAACAATAAGTTCTGAGAAATGTATCACTCCTTTATTTCATCATTATAAGAATATCACAGTGTTTATTTATACAAATTAAACTGATTGCAACATCTCTAGCAGATATAACCTTTGGGACCACCATCCTACACAATGCTTTGCTGACTGAACATCATTATGCAAAATACAACTCCATATTTTTCCTTTAGTACCTACTATCCAATACAAACAGAATGATTTGTTTTGATTCAGTAAAATTTGTATTAACAGCATCTGCTACTCATCTAAGCTGGCAAAATGTGTTTTCAAAACTATTCACTTGTTATTACTTTAAAAATCCTATTGTCATTATAAATTATCATATATTTATGTCCTCTATGAAAATGGAGAGTGATTGATAAAATTGAGTTATGTACTTATTATCAGTGAAACATGTTCTTAGTGCAAGAACTTAGGAAAAATAGAAAACATGCATTCTAACTCAAACTTCATATACATCTCATGAGAAGCCAAAAAATGAGTTTATAGGAAGAATAGTGCTTCATGTGCCCTGGTTTGAATCTATAAACTCTCAGCATCATGTGGATGTTTTCTTACTTCTTCAGTGTCTTGCATAATGTTCAGGAGCATTTTTGAATGTATTCACACCCACCTCAAATAAAAATGTACAGTCCATTCAGCCTAGATTGCTCACAACCCCTTGCACCACAGTTTTCATCAGCTGCCATTGTTTGGTTTTACCTCACTAACAATATCTGTTCTTGTTTGTGTGGCTGTTCTCAACTGTAAGCACCGTTCCACACTAAAGGGTAACACTTCATAAGTCTTCACACCTTACACTGGAATATGTACTCTCAGGGGCATTTTTCTTCACTCTGAATATAAATTCCATTACATAGGTTCCTCTGAAGCCTATAAGACATGTCAATACTTCAGAACAAATGGGGCACTATGACCTGTAATATTGGTTAGGAAATTCTTTGCTTCTATTACATTGGTTGACACTACCTGTGTGGATAAACAGAGCCTGGAAATTGTTTAATTCCACATGACCATCATACGAAGATCTCAACTACAGCCAGTCAGAATATGGATACTGTGATTTGCCTATGTTAAACAATAATATTTTTACTATGTTGATTAATCTGAAGATGTTGAAAACAAAATAACAGGTATTTGTATATGTTTACTCAGAATACCAAAATTAATAACTTAGCTTTAAAGAAATTTATATTGACTTTAACACTGCTCAAGTGAAAAATACTTAAAATATTTTGGTTCTAAAGCTTAGAGATTATATTAAATGTCCTTGAGATTGATTGCTATGAATGGAATTATAGGACCCTCATATATTAACTATATTGTCAGAAAATTTAAAATTATAGTATGCTTTCAGGCACCTCCCTTCACAGCCTTGCTAACATTTGATGGATTAAAACTATCTATCATTTTATGTCATTTTATGCTTACCATTGATATGATTAATTTGTATGTACTAGCCATTTTTTTCTGTTACCTATCTTTTCTTCTCCTTTTGACTTTCTAGTCTCCTGCATTGTAATATATTTTTTGTGTCTATGCATCCATCATATTTTGATTGTCTCTAATGTGTAAATAAAAACTATGTTTTCCATCATTTTGAATATAGTTTTAATTTTGATATTATGTTTAATGTTTCACAGCAGTACCTCAAAATCTCATCCTAAACTCTCTTTTCACAGTATTTTCCGCTCCAGTTCCTTAGAGCCACTGGCTCTTTTGTCCTACTGAAATGTCCAAAACATTCCTTACCTTCTACAACATGAAATATTCAGAGTGATGCTTTTGCTATAATTATGTAAGATGGTTACACCTTTGCCTTGTTCTGGAATATGTTTTTCCAGGGATCAATTCCTAGTCCTCATTTCCTTTAATCACTCCACAGCTTCTACACCAGCTTCTCGGTAGGTCATCTTCACTTGATTATCCCCTACCTCACAGGACAGTCATTTTGCCTCCTGTGTTGGTTCTTCCGCTTTTCCATTCTTCTGAATGTTGAAGTTTCCCAGCAGTGTGGAAGACATCACGTTTTTCGGTCTTTATTTACTCCTCCGATCACGAGTAGTGACCAAGTGTTTAAATATCTTTTATACTGATATTTTCTACATTTTTCTAGCCTGGGCTTTTCTCTTGACTTGAGTTCTTAAATTCTCTAAAATAGAGCCTAAGGCGGGGATTTATGTGCAAGGAATTTACAAAGGAAATGTTGCCATGAGTAATCTAAAAGAGTCTGAAGTAACAGAATAGAGTAAGGAAAAAGCCAAGCATGGATTTGTTTTCAGGTGAGTGTAGGCCTGGCCTGGCTCTGTATATGGAACCATAAAAGTGTGTTCCACCTGGAGAAAAGGAAGAAGGCCAAAGCTTTTTACTGCTGATTGCACCAGAAGAAATTGTTTAATGTGAGGAGCTCCAGTAAACCAAGAACAGTGTCTGAGAAGGTCTGGGCAGCAGTGCAGGCTAGGCCTGCAGCAGCTGGGTGAAAGGCAGCATTAGAGCCAGGAAGAGAATCCCAGGAGCAGGGGTGGTGCACCTGCAGCATCTGCTTCAATGCCAGACTGCTTACTTGGCATCCCTGTTTCAATATTAAGAACCACTTAAAAGAAATCAGTTTAAAAACAGAATGTTATTCCTTTAACCTACTCTCCCAGTCTCATGAGTGCCTGTTCCCTACCTCATAAGTGGCACAATCTTTCACTCAGTTACCCAATCCAAAAAGGTAGAAGCCCTTCTTTATTTATTTTTCTCATATCTTATATTCAAACTTCTTTTAAGACCTGTCACTTGATCTTGAAATTTTTTTCTGATTGTCACAGTATTTTATGAAGAAGAGGTTAACATTGTGAAAGTGTACATAATTTTCCATCAATCTATGCAACTATATTTTGCTTTCTGGCTATAATAATATATTACAAAAGCAAAGAGAGAAAAGGAAAAAAAAAAGAACAAACATTTCAAAGCAGAGTGCTAAATTGAGGATAAATATTTGATAGGTGGGTTAACCTATCAGCTATACCTAATAATTATCATGTTCCTGCATAGATAACAGAACTGTCATTTATATAGCAAAGAAAAACATAAACAGGAAAGGGTAGGCATTTAAGTGAATATACTTATTATTATGACAACTTGTATTTATCTATATTTCAGTATCTCTTTAATCAGTTTAAAAACTGCTTTTACCTAGCTGTGTCATAGTTCACAGACATCTGACAAAGAATTATGAAGAGAAAGATTTCCAATCAAAATTTATTAATTGTGTTCATTTAGACCTTTGAACACACTATATTAAATGTCTTAAATTTTCACTGGTAACTTTTCAAACTTTAAAAGTGCCTTAGTGGTTATTAACAGTTCTGCTTATATTTGAGTGAAATCATGCAGCTCCCCTGACTTTCCCTAATTTTTAATCTGACTCTAGTTCATGGTATATCTAAATAATTCAAGTCTTTTATTAAATGAAACAATTATTACATAATAAAATGAACAGGTGCTTAGCATATTGAAATGAAAAAGAACTGTAATCACAGAATAGATTTAACAATCACAAATGCACACCTATCATTTTGGAATTTATTAAATTTAGTAATATATTCATTCTTAAAAGCATATTTTCATATAGAGGAGTAAAAGGCACACAGCTATCTTTTTCTTAGTTGTGATTTTTACTTCTTTGGAAGTAGGACATAATAACACAGAGTTTTACTTCTAAAAGACTTTCTCAGTTGGCTGTTTCAAAGGAGTCTATTTATTTTTAATGATTTGATATTCTGTCTTCACTGCCTTTTAGAAGATTAAGTTACTGGTACTTTTATATTACTAAAAATACTGTTCAGCTTAAAGTACCAAAGTCTGAAGAGCTGCACATATAAGCAGAATTAATGACTGGCAGGCTTTGTCCTTCATTTAGGCTAGCCAAAATGCACAGTGAAGCTCTGCAATTTTAACCATCTTAACCACTGTTGCTGTCATGAGGGCTCTGCACACATTTTCTGCTTGGTAGATCTCAGCAGGATGATAAAATGTCTGTTCTTTGTTGAAAATGAAGAGATTTTAAAGTATTTCACATGAAGACTTACCTATAAACACTTTTTCCATTCTTTATGCTTGGATAAATTCTGTTTTATAGGGAAAATATTAAAAAGCCAATATTGTATAAGTAGAAAATTCACCCCAAAGCTACATTGTGTTAAATTAATATAATGAATAATTGATCATTTAGGCTATAAATTTTACTTGACATACCAATAGTAGCACAAATAATCATACCATGACCTGGCTCCTTATACAAGAATACAGACCAAGTTTGATAATTTAACTGAGAACTTGAATTTTCACTAAAATCTACTTTTCTCCTCTTTTTTATTTTTGATAAATGCAAAGGTTAAAGGAAACATTATAAAATCTTAGAAGAAATGAATTTTCAAAGCCAGAAATAACAATTGATAATATATTTTATGTTTGTTACTTTTAGAAACCAGAAAATGTAGTTATAGCTGAAGTTTGCTTTATTCAGGATCTTAGGCTCATTTCTCTCACTTAAATATAAAAGAGTCAATGTCATGAATTTGATCTTATTCTTCTCATCAAGTGTTTTTATATTTTTATTCCCACACAAGTCAAACCTATAATATAGGGCACTATGAATATATTTCATATGAATTATGAAAACTTTATATTTAACTTGCATTTCCTTTTATTTTTCCACTCAACTGTATTTTATGATCTAGTTTCATTTTCATGTAAAGTATAAGTTTCAGTTGGTAAGTATTCCACTTTGAAAATAGATGACACGTTTTCATGCATTAGTTCTTGCTATTAAGGCCATGTATTTTGTCTGCCGGGTTTTCACTCTATTTCCAGTGTCACTATAGTAAACCCTCAGGTCTAAGTGTCCCCTTGTATTTGTGCCACTCACTCAACAGGATATTCAACCAGGAGTAGAACTCCTGGATTGTAGATTTGTATATATTTTCAGTTTATATTGATGCTAACACTCTCAATATAGTATAAATTTACCCTTTCTAAAACATTTAAGGAATATAATTTTATAGTCATTCTTAATAATAATTATATTCATTCTGCTATACTCCTTATTTTTCCTAACATTGTAATTTGCAATAATAGTTCATAATTGCTTTAGTTAATGTTTGCCTCATAGCTTGTATGATTGATCTCCTTTTTATATATTTATTTATTATATAGATTTTCAGTTCTGTGAGTACTTAAATCTTTTTATGATCTTTCCCCAAAACCTATAATTTATTTATCTTTGATGCTATATGTTTTGGATATTTTGTTGCCATATTCTCTCAAAATGTTGCTTCGATCTTAAATTTTTCACCTGAGTTTTTTCTTTTCACTTTATTATTGATAAATATATAAATATAATTATAAACTCTCTTTACAAGTTTACATTTAATCTTTTTTTAAAATTCTGTGATTCTACTTTTTTTTTTGTCTTGTACTCAATTTTAATAATTCTATGTTCTTGTCTCCTTAATGTTATTAAATTTCTCTGGTTTTAAATTTCCTATACTTTGGTTTGTGTTCATTCATTCATTCAGTGATTCAAATGCTAAGTACCATGCACTGCTTTGAACATTGGTGATAGAGTAGTAAGCAAGACCAGAAAGTCCTGCTCAAATCTAAAAATGGCATATTATTACTTGTGAATGATTCCATTAATTGAATCTGTAAATTGCCTTTTCTGGTTTTACATGTTATATATCTGTTCATTTCATAATTTTTATATAAAATTTTGGGACAAATTTTTTATTTGATGTTTTCTCGTGCAAGTGCTTATAGATGTGGAAACCTTATGAGTCCACTATTCCTTGGCCCCTTAAATAAATTACAAAATAAAACAATTTTTAAAAAATTTTTCCTCTCAAAATTTTTGTGGTTTAGTAGTATAATCAATTAAAATCCACCATTTTGTCATTTGCTTTTTGTCCATAAGTTCATAATTTATTTTACAAGAATTATTTTGTTTAAAAGATAGCAGTGAATTAAGCATTGGTTTTTGTCACAAGGATATGTTTAGACCTGTATATATAAAAGGAAATTAGCTGTCCTAAGCTTCCCATTGAAAAGTATTATTTTCATTAACCTATATTTTAGTGAAAATTTCATACATAAATATCAAATTTCTGTTAAAGACCTAACAATTATAAAATCCATTTCATAATCTTCCATCTTCATTGTCAAATTATTAATTCATTATTTAAATACCATTTTTCAATTTTTTCAATGAGTTTGTTTTAAATGTGAATGAAATAATATATAGATTTTTAAAAATAAACTTGGTAGATATGAGTACATGATATTTTTCATCATTTTTGTGTAAGACTTTAGTACAATTTCTTAATATGTAATATTTTTTAAACCTATTCAAGTAATCTGTGCATTTCTATTTTCACATATTAAGCCAATCTTTTTTTCTCTCAACACTCTAAACCATGTTAAATTGTTTAGTCTACAAGTTTCTAATACTTGGGATAAAATATGACTCAAAGAAGCCTTCATATAGGTTGAACAGTGGTCTAACCTCAGGTGTCAGCAATCTATAATGTAATAATAATCCTGGAATGAAGCAACTGACTCTCAGCTGATTAAAATGGCCAAATCCTTAGACAATTGCAATACAAAGCTACCACATTAAGACCATATAAAATAAATGCCAACTGTAGTCAGTCATGATTTTTCTGTGTGTCACTTCTTTTTCTCTGGTTATATAAATAACTTGTATATATGGTGGAGTGGAACATTGTGGACCATCTTAATTCTTGAGTACTATTGGTTCTAGAAACTTTTTGTGTTTAAGTAAACTTTGTTAAATTTAATTCATCTCAGATTTTTCTTTAACAGGTGCTAAAGATGGAACATAAAAGAGAGGCAGATTTAGAAAATCACAATTTTTAATGATTCATTTCCAAACAATTTACCTAAATTATAATAGTTCTTCATTAAATGCTAACCCATTCTAACACACACACAGAGTTTTGTCCTAAATCAGAGATTCTGTCATAAAGAAAAATGGGTTTTATGGAATAGAGTTAATAAAAATACAAATATTACTGTTTTACAACCTTCTCTTCTCATAATTGAGACAAAATAAATTGCACATATTTTAAGTGTATGATATGAAGTATTTTGGAAGATGTAAGTCTGTGAACTTCAAAATCAAGATAAGTGATTTCTATCCTCCCTAAAATGTCTAGAAGAGTTGGTGTCATTCATACCTTCCTCCACCAGGTTTTTTGTTTTGTTTTGTTTTTGTTGTTTGGTACCATGGATTGAACCTCTTTTTATTTTGAGACAGGGTCTCACTAAACTGCTTAGGGACTCGCTAAGAAAGCAGGCTGTCTTTGAACTTGCAATCTTCGTGCCTCAGCCTCCCAAGCCACTAGCATTATAAGCGTGTGCCACCAAGCCTGGCCTTCCACAAGGTTTGAAAGAAACTAATGCTGGACTTTCTGTCATCACAGATTAGTTCACATGTTTTATTATTTTAAATATATACAATAATAAAATTTGAGAATTTTATGAAGTTTTTTTCACTTAAAATTATGATTTTGAAATTCACCTCTCTTGGTTCCTAGTTTAATTCACTGATTTTATGATTGAATATCATTCTATGCATAAATGCATTCCATTTGTTTATGTACCTGTTGATGGCTATTTTGGTTGTTTTTATTTTTTGGCTATTGAAATTAAGCATATATGTCTATGTTATTGTTAAGACATATGGCTTATCTTGAGTAGGAAATAAATAACTGGCTCAAATGTATTTGTGCAGTTTTTAACAATCCACAAATGTGTTTTCAGAACTGGTGGCATGATATTCTATTTCCACCAGCAATTTATGACAATATCAGTTCTATATCCTCCTCCACAGTTAAGTTTTGATCAAGTCTTTTTTTTTTTTGTCATGGGCACTCGACCACTGAGCCACATCCTCAGCCCAATTTTGTACTTTATTTAGAGACAGGGTTTTTTTGAATTGCTTAGCACCTTGCTTTTGCTAAGAATGTCTTTGAACTTGTAATCCTCCTACCTCAGCCTCCCAAGCTGTTGGCATTACAGGCGTGTGCCACCATGCCTGGCTTTATTAAGTCTTTTTAATTTTAACAATTCCCTTATCAACTTAGCAAGTTATTTACCAATTAAGACATCATGTCTATGAGCATGAAGAAAGTTAAAGAAGAATTTAACTTACATTTTGTTTTTTCCATTGTCTAGCTTTGGGGAGCGATAGGTGGTAAAGGTGGGGTTGGTGAGGCAAATAGAGTAAAATGCAGAAAAAGTCATTAAAACGGGCTGATATAACATGTAGTCTTTGGAGCCTATCTTCACTCAGCATTTTATCATGTGGAATGCCAAAGGACTTTTGAGCAGTTTTGAATAAAGATGCTAAAAATGGTCACAAGAGATGTCTGAATGAAAACCATATTTATATGTTGCTAAATATTCAGAAGTGGGATTCTGGCTGCTATGATTTGGATGTCTTCTCCAAATTCAAATGTTGAAACTCAAAGATCCTATGATAGTATTAAGTGACAGGCCCTTGAAGAATTGATTAGGCCACCAGATTTCCTCCATCATGAATAGAATTAAGGCCATTTTTTTACAATATCATTATGTTTTCAACACTAGGGAGCCTATTTGTTGTTATTTATAAGTAATAGTTACTATCAACATAGTAATTGATATAGTTATTTTAATTTTAGTGAAAATACAGTAAGAATATCCATCATAAAATAGTTTAGAGAGCTTCCAAATAGAATTCAAGTGACCATTCATTTATTTACTATTCACATTTCCTTCATAGGTTTGTTAATATGAAGGTTACAAATAATGTAATGCTATAAGGACATGTGCTTATCCGTGCTTAAAAATAATGGCAAGTTTGAGTATACAGACTTTTAGGAACAGGGCACTTTGTCAAGAGAGTTTAAGATAAAAAGAAAATAAATACCCTTATGGAAGTATGTCTTAATGTACCTTAAAACCTACCCAAAGTATAACTACAAGTTCTCTATTGTCATCTGCTTTTATCTTGAAGAGAATAAATACTATCTAGATGTTAAAAATTCAAATTCTGATTCTAAAATAATAAAAAGAAACTATTAAGAAGTAAAAATGTTTGAAATTTTCAAAGTTTGATAAAATATACTCTGGCTTAGAATTAGCCCATAGTTCTACTGATGGGAATAATGTAGCTCTTTCATTTTCTGTGACATATGGTGACCTAACTACATCTTCAATTTGTTTTCTAATTTGCAGGTAATAGAGACCATTATGGTAGATAATAACTTTTTTATTTAGCATATATTCAACAGTCTACACCTGTGTTAGTGATTATAAACAAGTAATTAATGTGATAGAAGCAGCTCACTTCATGAGAAAATGGCATTTCACTTGCTTGACACTTCACTGTGCCAGTCATCTCCAAACATAAGGTCACAGCTGTTCTGTGACATTTTTACACAATGGAAAATCAGACTGTTCCATAAAGAAGTAAAAAAGAAATTTAATAACCTGACATTTAAAGGAAGAAATACGCCATTTCAAATACAGGTAATTTTACATGGATCTTATGTGAAAACAACATCATTGTTAAAGTAATAGACATCAATATTTTCTTAGGCCATTTATAATACACGAACCTAACAAGGCCATCATTGTTAGTCATTTTCCAGTGTGCAAGACTGATAAGCTCATGAAACCTTTCCAGCATCTTTCAACTATCCAAACCACCATAGTTTTTAATTGTATTTAGAAAATGACTGTTCATTTATATTTTAATAGTTATGTTATGTTATATATTTATTTTTATATGTAGCTGGCAGAAGTAGGCATATCTATAAAAGAAAAACTATAGATTTAAATTGCAAGAAATGCAATGACCACTGTGACAATATTTGGCCTACTTCTCTTATCACTTGTTAGTCATGAATTTGCCTCTTCTGCTACTATTGTCATGCTTCTTTGGGTGGTATTGCTTTTCATCTAATATGAACATTTAATCATGTGTCAGTTGTGATTTGCATTAAAGGGAAATGCAATAACTGTTATTAATCAGTAATTGTAGTTTTTTAAAAAAATTATGCTATTGCATATATGACTTCCTATTTTGTAAAACATAGAAAGCAGTGATTTAACATCTCTTTTCACCTTTTGTTATCTTGCTTGAGGTTACCCAAAATTCTGCTCTTTTTTCCTCTCTATATATCCTTTCATTACTTCATCATGTTCAATGCTGTAAAAAGCCTTGTATATCCTAAAGTTGTGAATTTGTATCCTTATTCTCTGTTAGAATAGACTACTATGTGTTCACATTTGTATTTGAATCTTTAAGACATGCTTCAAGTTAAAAAGTAAACCTATACAAATAGAAACATTTTAACTCCATCATGCCTTATCATCAAGCACCACATCTCAACATTACTTCAAAATGTATTCATGGAAAAATAGAGGAACCCTATTTTATCCCTTTTATTTTATTCCATAGGCCCACAACCAACCAAACTGCTTATCTCTACATGTAATATTACCTCTAAATCCATCTTTCTCACCATCCCTTAGTTTAAGTTAGTTTCCTTAGACAACTGTGAATGTGTCTTGATTGGTTACTCTAGTTTTGTCTTTTCAGTAGTTCTTCTTTTAGATCACAGCCTACAAATTACTTCTATAGCAAAAATCAAAAAACATAATTTTTCTTTTTAAAATATTCCAATAACCTCTCATTTCACTCAGATTAACATGCAGACATCTTCCAGTACTGTCCTAGGTAGTTCATGACTTGGTTAACTTCATGTGTCCTTGCCATCCTTGTGCATTACTGGGACTCAGGGTAACCTGACCTTCTTTCATTTCTTTAAAAACACCAAATTTATTTCCATTTCAGAGTCTTTACAGGAACTATTCCATAGACTTAGAATTATCTTGTGCCATGTCTTTAAATGGTTGTTTCATTTTTTTTGTCATGTAAGATTATAATTCTAAAGTCATTTTATCACAGACTGGTCTCTAGTCATTCCATCTATCCCCTGATTGATACTTGTCATGTTACCAGTTTTTTTCTTCATAATACTGGTTGTTACATAAAAACATTTTTCCTGACTTTTCAATAAGATGGTATCTTCCTTGAGGACAAGTAAATTGTGCCTATATACTATTCATATTAAGCAACATAATTCCTGGAATGTAGAAGTCACTCAACAAACATTTATTGATTTACCAACACTGTTGTATTTAAGGACAAGAATACTTTTTAAAAGATATTTTAGGATTCTTATTTAATTATTGAAGCATTCTGTCTTTATCAATGAATATAGATCTTTTTCTGGTGTGTCTGCCTTTGCCTTTTTATTTATTTCTATTCACATATAATAGCAATCAATTACAGTTTTATAATAAAACTAATAGTTGTGATAACCATTTTTTTGTGGACTAGGAGAATTAAATAATCATTTTCCATTTACTTATCCCTCAATTCACTAAACATTCATAAGTTTGCCTACTAACAGCCAGACAGTGTCCAGAGTGCTGGGAATATAGCAGTGAACATTACAGACAAAATATCTGCCTACATAAAATTACTATTCTAATGAGAAGAGAATCTCAATTAATAAAGAAATAAACATATCCATGTAATAAATGAAGTAAAGCTCTATGAGGAAAATGAAGCATATTAAATAAGATGTGGAGTGCTCTAAAGTAATTTTTAATATATTGGGGAAGTGTTTATTGATGGGATGAACTTTGAATACTGACATCCAGGAATTGAGGCCATGACCCATATTATATTTACCCAGGAAGATGTTAATGGCAGAGAGAAAAATAAAGGACCTAATAGAGAAGATGTCATTGTTTCAGAAGAACAAAGTTACCAGTGTTGCCATAGCTGAGTGAGTAAAGGCAAGAACTACTAGAGGTAAGAATGGTATAAGTCATGCAGTTTTATGATCCAGAAAAAAGGACTGATGTTTACTTTTAGTGAGATGTGTAGCCATTCAGAAGGGTTTGTGCAGAGAACTGACATAATCTCCATATGCTTTAAAAGTCCCATGTTTCATCCTCTTTGTGAGGAGTAGAAGCAGGAGAAATAGTAGGCAATTGGAATAATGCAGGTAGGAAAAAAATGGGTAGATTCATGCAAAGATGGATGGTGATATTGGAAGTAGTGAGTTTTAGAATTTTGTTGTTGTTTTTATTTGTTTGGTTGGTTAGAGGTAAGTTGGAGGCATTAAAAATCCCATTTAGATTTTTTTTAGTTTGCATGTTCATTAGATATCCTACTAGAAATCTCAAGTACAAAGGTGCAAGTCGATTCCACGTTCTGCGTGGATGATAGAGACATTATTCTCTGACGGGTAAAAGACTGATTAAAAGAAGTAAGGGATGAAAAAAATCACAGAACACACCCTGTCTCTACATAAAACACAAAATAGGGCTGGGGATGTGGCTCAAGGGTCGAGTGCCCCTGAGTTCAATCCCCGGTACCAAAAAAAGAAAAATCACAGAACACAGAACATGGTTTTATTTTTTTTTAATTTTTTTTTAGTTATTGATGGATTTTTATTTTATTCATTTATTATTTATATGTGGTGCTGAGGCTTGAAGCCAGTGCCTCACGCATGCGAGGCAAGCGCTTTACCACTGAGCTACAGTCCCAGCCCCAGAACATGGTTTTAAAACTCGAGGGTAGGACAGGCCCACAGCCAGATGATCTGGCAGATGGCAAAAAGGCAAACGGACAAAAGGCAAAATGGCCCCTGTGTGTGCTTTATTTATATTGGAGGACATCAAAGACCTTCAATGAAACATTCTTTGCAAGGTAGGAAGAAGGCAGAGTCTTGTAGTCAGCAGGTTGACTGACATCTTGGCAGGTCACACCCATCTCTGAGGGATTGCAACTACAGTAGTTCAGCCCTATCTCTAGTGCTGTGTGGGACTCTTGCCTGGTGGTCTACACACAGCTTATGGATGGCTCCCTACAGGTGCACACACAAAAATGAAATTTCAATGTCCTAGAAATGTGCATATGAATACAAATTGATAATGCCAGTTATGACATGGTAAGATTACATATAAAGGAAAAAAATGGAAAAATTCCAGTACTGAGCCCCAGGGTGTGTCATAGTTTGCTTGAGGTAAATCATTAAGGAACCATCAAAAGATACTGATACTGGTGTAGTGCAGTAAGTGTGATAGGAAAGAAGCAGAACTGAGAGTATTTGAAAGCTAGGTAGAGATGTTTTACAAGTAAGTGTGTGGAAATCTGCTTCTGACCATATCAAAATAAATAATACCATTTTTTCCCTCTTGTGAAAACAACTTTAAAACAATAAGCAGCTATTTCCAAGTACTGCAGAGGTTCAGGATTTTAAGCTGGGAGGGAAGAAATAAAACATAACATGAGACCAATTACCAATCTGTGATCCCTGATTTTGAGCCTGATCTTTTCCCCAAGAACAAGGTTAGAAGTAATCTTGCTGAGATAGGACAGCTGAGGACTGCTTCATTGGTTATAACCTAATAAACAGAGAACCAGAGAAGAGAGTATTACGCAAAGAGAAGCACAGTTGTCTTACTCCAGGATTTTAACTGAAGACAGGGCTGAGCATGCACAAAGACTGCAAGAGATTGAGTTCTGCTTCTAGCTAAGAAAGAACAACAGGTGTCATGTACATCTTCTCATTTAAAACTAAAAACTGGATGAATATTTTTTAAGAAGTCTTTCAAACACTGGACATGAGATTATGAATGACCTTTGATATATAAAAATTAAACTAAGTGAAACTTAGAGTTTTCCATATTACTGGATAAGAATAATAGACTGCACAAGGAGGAGGAACTCAGGCATAACTATAAGTCTTCTGAATAAAGCAAACCAATGGACTGAGAATCAAGGAAAGCATAGAATCTGGAATTGGCCAGACAGAATACTGGAGAGGAGAAAGCCTGTATTGGCAGAGCTGGCAATACTCACAGAAGGTTATTTTAGTATTCAAATGATAGATCAGCACACGTTTGTGAGAAAAGTATCCATAGACAAGGATTGAACTATGAAAAATACTAGAGGAAAAAATTATCCAGCACTCACACAGAAACAGGAATAGCTAAAGTTAAAACCTTCATGATCCATGGAAATCAATCAGAACAAAAATAAGAATCTAGCTTTGTTACTAAGAACAATTAGCTATAGAATTAATGTATCTCTGGTTATGCATAATAAACTTTAGAAAAACTTGCATGTTGCAGTACTAAAATCTAATCAATTTTTAAATATTATGTCCACATCCTACAAATATGTACAAATCTATCTTAATTTTCCATGGAGACAATCTATTGATGATAGTATTTTATGTCTTTCCTTTTAATCATTAAATTTAATTTTGTTTTGTGTTATTTACTCGTTTAGACTTACAGTGGATTACTTTTAAAAAGTTGACAAAAAATATTCAGTCCTTATCTCTGAAAATGCTTTTGTTTTGTTAAGTAGTGGTTAGACTGAATAGTAGGTCATGGATGTAAGGAAATACCTGGTACAGAACCAAACAGTTAATCAACAGTGGTGACTCAAGGTCTGACAAGGTAGCTATTTTAGGACCCTGGCCTGCTCTGAGAACCTCCAAAGATAGATAAATTCAGGAGAGGACAAATGTATGTTGCTAAAAAGGGCCTAATTACTAGTACATCTTGGGAAAGATCCTACACACACACACACACACACACACACACACACACACAAACACACACACACACAAGACTAGGGATTCCCAGATCTAGGAAAGCCAAATAAGACAAGCTCACTGACCATAAATTCTGTAAAACCAATTTCAGTGAGTTACAGTTAGGACTTGTCAGCCAGGCAATAACAAGAGGGCTATTATGTTTTTATCTAATGTTCTCTGTTAATCCAGAACCCAGAGGTGATATTTGGGCGGGATCATCTAACATCCCTCTACCCCAATAAAAGTCAAGACACAAAGATATGAGTTGTTACTCTCCTCTCTGAGAAGATCCACTCTCTCTTAAGATGCTTCCCCTCCTTCTTCTTTCTCTTCTAATAAACTTTTCTATATTGTTACTTTGTTTGAAATTCTTTAATGGAAAGAAACAAGAACAGAGAACACAACACCAGCTCCAGTAATATGGTAATATATTATCTTAGGTATGATCTTATCTCTCTCATCAGTTTCACTATTATCTCTGGTGTTTGTTGAATTAATGATTTAAAAATTTGGGTCATTTAAATTTGGGTCAAATAATAATAACTATTGAATTGTTGCTTAGAAAACAAACTGGGAGCCACACATACATACATAAAACTGAAAATAAATATAATATATATAATTTAAAACAAATTGTATATTGGCACTAAAATAATCATAAGCTCAAATATATATAAACATAATATATTTAATTTAAAATAAATAAACATAATTTAAAATAAATTATCTTGTAAATGATCACATATATAATCATAATTATGTATATAGTTAGAGAATACATCATTTTTTGAAGATATATAATTTATTTAAATATCTGATATATAATTGTATAAAATATAACATAATTATTAGGTATAATTATATATATTATTTTAGAAGCTAATAAATATACATAGCTAAAACACAAATAACTACATATGGATATTCTTTTGGAGCTTATTCATTTATGTGAGCTAATTTTATTAATAAGCTCAAAGATAGGAAGTCAGGCAGACATTAAAAACAAGAGAAATTGGACCCAGGGTTTTGGTCTAAGAGAAAAGTCTCAGATGTAGATAAGCAGCTCCAAAAGACTTTTAATACACACTTTTAGCTTAGTAAGCCAGCCAATATTCAGAATTTAACCATTGTTTTGATGTGATATCTGACCCCACCTCTTTGTTTATATCTCATTAATAGATAAAGTATTCAGTCAGAACTAAATAATTTAAATTTAAAAGTTTTTTATTTGTTTTATTTTGTTTTCATGCTACTTGTTTTTATTTTTGTTGCTGCACATTGAACCCACCAGTTCTTAACTCTTAATTGCTAAACAACAAAGTCATATTCCTGATATAATCTCAGTGGATCTTATTCTTCAGAATGTCACCATTTAATAGACTTAATAGTAACAATATTTTCAATTATGTTTTCTAAAATATTTTATGACCCTTTAAATTTGCATGTTAATAGCTATTCTTGAAAGTAAAATTATGACAAATTAAAATGCACATGTGATTTGTATTTTGAAGTGCCTTTTTTTGTTTGTTTTATTTTGGTACTAGAGATTGAACTCAGGAGCACTCGACCACTAAGCCACATCCCCAGCCCTATTTTTGTGTTTTTTATGTAGAGACAGGGTCTCACTTAGTTGCTTAGTGCCTCGTTGTTGCTGAGGCTGGCTTTGACCTCGCGATTCTCCTGTCACAGCCTCCCTAAGCATTGGGATTACAGGCTTGCGCCACCGTGCCCGGCTGAAGTGCCTTCTTTTTTTACATATTTTTTCTTATTCAATGTAAGAATATATTTTGTTAGGCTACATTGATGCTTTCTATTTTTAGAAGAGTTGTGATGGAACCCAGTAATTAGATTCTGGTTGGTGTTTGCAAGTTCTTCATATTCAGATTGTAAGAAAGCCAACGCTACTGATTTTTTAAGGCTGGCTTTGGGAAAATAGAGAAAAAATAAATTTCATTTCCTTGTGACTCTACCTTATGTTCTTTAATATTTGAAATACTTGAGTTTGGGCTTACTATCTATGCACCATTTTCAAATATATATTTTTGAAATTTAAAAAAATGAGGGTAATTATAGATATTTGTGTTTTAGCTATGCAGTCATTCTGATATTATTGGAGATTTTGATTGGATTTTACATGACTCAAAACCCACCATTTCT
>PVHX01007606.1:0-89851 GCA_004024805.1 Geosciurus inauris
GGATTGAACTCAGGAGCACTCACCCAGTGAGCCACATCCCCAGCCCTATTTTTTTTTTTTTTTTCCGGTACTGGAGATTGAACTCAGGGGCACTCCACCATTGAGCCACATCCCCAGCCCTATTTTGTGTTTTATGTAGAGACAAGGTCTCACTAAGTTGCTTAGCACCCAGCCCTATTTTGTATTTTATTTAGAGTCAGGGTCTCACTGAGTTGCTGAGCCCTCGCTTTTGTTGAGGCTAGCTTTAAACTTGTGATCCTCCTGTCTCAGCCTCCCGAGCTGCTGGGATTAGTTGTTTTGCCAGCAAAAGTTGTGTTTTGATCACATCCAATTTTACATTTTCTCTCCCCGCCCCCTCTCTCTCCTATCTTCTATATAACCAACTATTTTGTTTGGTTATTTCTATTCTCCACATTTTGTTTATAAGTGATTGCATGAGTTTTTGTTTTGTATGCTGTGTCCCCCAGAAAACTTCTAGGTCATTTTGTTTTCTTCTCTTTTCTAATTCCAGTTCTGCACTCAAGACATATCTGTTAGATGTTTTTGATTGACAGTATAACTATGCTCCTATTTTACAACCTTGGCATAAACTTGATCTGGTAATTTGGTAAGGATGTTGTGGTTATAATGATTGCTGTCACTACTCAACATGTGTTAGTATCCAGACCCCATAGGTGGATGCCATAGAGGTATCCCAGTTTACGATATGGTGGATCTTGCTCTTTGAGCTTTGTGGGAATTCCTTTTGAGGGTGAAAAACTCCTTTCTTCTACTGGCTCCAAACCCTTTCCTGAAGCTGAGTGGATTCTCTAGAGTGACAGTGTGTTGAAGGAGAGGAATTCTGCCTTGTAAGCTTTTAAGTAGTAACATGAAGCCTTTCACAACAGCTTTCTGGCTGCTGGCCAGAAGTTATCAAATTCTTTGCTGTCTCAAACCTCCACCTTCTTCAGGGGCCACCTGGCTAATGTTGACGGAAACATTTCTCTAATGCCTTTCTTAGAGAAAGGTGACTTAAGAAGGAAGGACTCTTTCCAAACAAACTCTCTCAATACCAAAGAAAAAGAAAAAAGAAAAAAACAAGAGAGTTGGAGATAGGCCAAGAGTGAAGGAGAGAGAGGGACTCTGCCAAAATTAACAGAGCAGTATGAAAAAATAAGATCCAAGTGTCAGATTTGTTGGCTAGTTAGAAAAAAATAGCTTTCCCTTGCTAGTGGAATAGTGTATTTTACTTTATTTTGAATTTCTTAATTTTTTAGGATTATCACTTACAGCACATTCTTTGTATTTAGAAACAATATAATGTCATGCAAACACCATAGAGACCAAGAGTTCAGGTCTGATAGTAGCACTAGATTTTTTTTTTAACCTGTCTCAATAAATTACATTACCTAAGTCTCAGTCTACTATACAATGAGATCTATACAATGAGATGAGAATAACAACACCTACCCCAGGGTTTAATTTATAAAACTTAGACCACATTTGTGAAAGCGCTGTTTTGTTTTGTTTTTTTGCCCACACAAATGTTGGTTATTATCTGTCATCTTTGCATTAGTTTGTATTTGTTCAAAGAGATTGCCAAAAATCCTCTCACTTATATGGTAAGCACCATTAGAGCAGAGACTTAAGTTTCTTGCATTCATCTCCTCCCCCATAGCACAGTCCTAAACACACAGTAGGTCTATGTTAAATGCCAACCAAATTGAACTAAACTGATCTTCCAAAGACAAGAATAGTAGATGTCTCTATGTCCTGGTCCCTGAGCATGCCTGGAAAAAAAAAATTGAAAAGAAAATTTGAAAGGAAGTTTTGGAACTAGAATGAGTAAAAAGAAAGTTCAAAAGAAATATAATGCAAGTCTCATGAAACTTTTCATATGTTTATGCCTATACAAGAGAAAGTAATTCAGCAAAGAAGAGAACAGTATTAATGTGCAGCAGGGATAGCCTCTTAAAGCATGCCATCAGGATCAAACAATGGCTTCTTTCAGAAACTGCTCAGAGGCAGACAGGCTCTCAATGTTCAAATTCTACTTTTTTTTTGGTCTTTGCTTTTAACTTTTCCCAGTTGGTGGAAATTTGTGAATTACTGATTTTTTTAAAAAAATTTCTTTACATTGACATTTTATTATTTTTTGATCCTACAGAATCTCACTATTTTCCACTATCAGAATAATTTTAAAACATTTTGAATCTTCATAGAGAAATATTGCCTGAGGGATTTTGAAAAAAAAAAAACATAGTAAAAACACAAATAATAATGTTAGTGATAATATTGAAATGACACATTCATGCTCTTTCCAAGAATGTAGGCATTTGCAGCTTAATTACGTAGCAAACCATGAGCGAAGTGAACAAACTCTAGCTGGAAAGATTTTAAGCTCGATCTCAGAATTTTTGTTCTGGGGCTGCCCATGCTATTTCTAGTAGGAGTATGTCTCCCCCTAGAGGGAGAATGAAGCATTTGCTCCTTTAGGTCTCGCCCAAAGTTCAATACTGAATTCTTTTGTCCATACATGGATTAATTGACTATTTGATTCTTTTGTTTTGGTTGATTGGTTCATTCATCCATCAATTCATTCAACAAATACTAAATCCTATTACTGTTCTATTTATTGTGATAGATGCTGAAGATCCAACTGAGAACAAGATAAACATGATGCCTACCTCCAGGGAAATGACAGTTTAGTGTGAGAAACAAATATTAGAAAAATAATCACCCAAATACTTAAATAATCACAACAATGATAAAGTTCTATAAAAGAAAAATACATTGGGCTGAATGTTTATGTCCCTCCCCATTCATATGTTGAAATCCTAAACCTCAAGATGATGGTATTAGGAGGTAGGGCCTCTGGGAAGTCATTGGATCATGAAGATTCATAAAAGAGATTTTGTCCTTATAAAAGAAATCCCTCTCACTCCTGTTATGTGAAGCTACAGTAAGAAAATGACAAGCTGTGAGGAAGTGGGCTCTTACTAGACACTGAATCAGCACCTTGATCTTGGACTTCCAATCTCCAGAAATGCAAGAAGTAAATCTCAGTTGTTTGTAAATCACCTCGTATATGTTTCTAAGAGAGAAAGTGTGTATGGTGATATGACTGTTCCACAAAGGAACTCCATCAGGATGGGAGATCAAGAAGAGCTTCCCTGAGCACAGACCTGGAAGATGGGTGAATAAAACCAGATTGAAGGTGTACAGGAGGTGCAGGGAGTTGGCCTTCCAGCAAATGGAGCGAGGTGTGCAAAGACCCTGAGATGGAAAGAGCTTAGGAAGTTGGAAGTTGAGAAAGAGGCCAGAATGGAAAGGAAACAAGGGCACACACTGAGGCTGGGAATGTAGGGAGGTTCCAGATTGGGCAGGGCTTCGAGGGATGGATGTGTTAGTGATTCAAAACTGAATCCCAAAAGGATGGAAATGTAAAATGAATGATCACATCTGTTTTTAAAGGATCACTTTGACTTTCTGAGGAAGAATGAAATATTAGAGGGGCAGGGCAAAGATTTGAATCAGGAAAACAGCAGCCTAAGTGATCTGGGCAAGAAATGATGTGGACTTGGACTAGGGCAATGGCCACAGAAAAGGAAAGATGTGGGTGAATTTGAAATATTTTAATGTCAGAATTGGTAAGACTTGGTGATGATTACAAGCTGAAGATGAGGTGTAAAGTAGCAAAAAATGAGTCCCATATCTTCAGTGTAAGCCTCTGGATGAAATGAGGAGCTACTTACAAAGTTAGGAACTGAAGAAGAAATAGGTGTGTGTGTGTTGGGGGAGTCTGATCCAAGATCATTTCATCAGATATTTATTGAGACTCCTACTATATGCTGGTATTGGTTGGAACTAGACACTGGAAGTGAAAAAGTGAAGGCAAGATGGGATCCTTATCCTCAAGAAACTTTTGGCTAATGGAAGATAATTATGCCATTAATGGTTTATTCCGTCATGACACGGTTACACAAGAATGAACAACATCCAGGAAAAGCCCTGAAAAGAGGCACTTAGCATAACCTGGGGAGTTCAGAAAAGAATTTTTAGAGGAGATCATAGCTGAGCAAAGTCTTGGAAGATCAGAAGAACTAATCAAGTAAGGAAAGATAGGAGTTCTTTTTTAAATCCCATGAAAATTAAGGAATAGTTTGTTTAGTTCTGTCATCCTAGTGAAAGCAACTAAAATGCTGGATAGTGCATGTTTTTAAAAATCTTTTTTGAAGTGTCCAAGATGGTTTGAAATGGGACTTTAAACTCCTACCCCAACTCTACTACAAAGCACAAAAAGGTCAACTTCAAAATTTTCAATGAAATAAATATAGCATTGAAACTAAAATCTGTTGAAGATTTATGCAAAAAAGAACACTATAGACCAGTCTCATTTGTGTATATTAAGGCAAAAATAATAAATAAAATAGTAACAAATAGAATCAAACACAATACGTCAACACTAAGTGGGAATTGTTTTAAGAATGTAAAGATGGCTGGTCGCAGTGGTGAATACCTGTAATCCTAGCAACTCTGAACGCTGAGGCAGGAGGATTGCGAATTCAAAGCCAGCCTTAGCAACTTAGCCACGCCCTAGGCAAGTTAGCAAGACCCTGTCTCAAAATAAAAAATAAAAACTGCTGGAGATGTGGCTCAGTGGTAAAGTGCCCCCGGGTTCAATCCTTAGTACCAAAATAAATAGATAGATAAATAAATAAAGATGGTTCAATGTTAGGAAATTCATTAATACAATTATATCTAAAAAGAAAGGTCTTGATTATCTCCATGGATGCTGGAAAAGCATTTGAAAAATTTAAGATGTATTCTTAATAAAGATAACTTTCAAAAGAGAAATATAAGAGTATTTTTATAACATCATAATAGATCTTTTTAAAAAATTTATTCTACTTAGGTATACATGATAGCAGAACGCATTTTGATTCATTGTACATAGATGGAGCACAACTTTTCATTTCTCTGGTTGTACGCGATGTAGAATCACATCATATATGCAGTCATACATGAAGCTAGGGGTATGATGTCCATCATATTCCACCATCTTTACTGTCCCTGTGCTCTCTCCCCGCTCCCTCCCCTTTGACCAGAGTTCCTCCGTTCTTTCCATATCCTCTCCTCCATTATGGATCAGCATCCACTTATCAGAGAGAACATTAGGCATTTGGTTTTTTGAGATTGGCATACTTCATTTAGCATGATATTCTCCAACTCCATTCATTTACCTGCAAATGCCATAATTTTATATTCTCTTTTATTGCTGAGTAATATTATAATGCATCTTGTCTACCCACATCTTCCTAACTATTTTCACAGGAAAACACTGGAAACAATCCTACTAATGTCTGAAACAAGGCAAGGATGTTTATCAATATTATAGCACTTAATATAGTATTGGAGGTTTTTGCCAATGCAAAAGTAAGCAATTAGATAACATGAGAATTGCAGATGATGATGTATCTAGAAAAGAGCAGAAAGCCAATGAAAACATTACTGTGAACAAAAAGATAGTTCAGTATGGTAGCAGGATATAAAAGTCATCAACAGATGTCAATGAGCCTCATAGATATAAAGAGGAACTAGTTAAAGGATAATAAGAAAAAGAGGACATGAAGATCCAACTTATAATAGCAATTATAATTACAAAATTCCCAGGCATAAAGTTAAAAAGAAATATGTAAAACCTATGAGAAAAACTGTAATATTCCTCAAAGACACAAAAGAAGACACAAATAAGACATACCCCAAGTGAATTTGTAAATTTAACATAATTCCAATAAATATGCCAACAAGTATTTTTGGTTTTGTTTTGATTTTTGGTTACACGAATTGATTCTTCAATTCATATGGGGAAAAATAAACATACAGGAAAGCCCTGAAAAGAGGAGCAATGAGGAGGGAAATCTCTTACCTGACATTTAAACTACTATGAGGCCTTCATAAACAAGCTAGTATGGAATTGTTTTATATAGACAGACACACTAATGGAACACAATAGAAGGTTTAGGCACCAATTTGAGAACATACAAAAATTTAGTTTATAATAAAGACATAAAACAATGGAAGAAAATGGACTTTTAAAATAAATACTCTTGGCATAGCTGGGCACCATTTGGAAAAAGGTAAAATTGAATCCATAGCTTATACCATGCACCAAGAGAAACTCCAAATGGATCAAAGAACATTATAAAAAATGAAAACCCTGCAAGTTCTAGAAGAAATATGGGCAAATTTTTATATAATCTACCCATAAGGATAGTGGGAAAAGCATTTCTGTGATTCAAAATCCAGAATCAATAATAGCCAGCTGAATTCTAATACATAAGTTTAAAAACTTGCATGGCTCAATTAATGTAAAAAGTCCAAAGAAAAAGGATTAACTGGACAAAATATTAATACCTTATACCACCAGAAAAAGGTAATCCTCCTAATATAAAGAGGAACTCCTAGAAATTAAAATACAAAAATCTAATGGAAAAATGAATGCAAGCCATGAACAGATAGTTAAAAACATGATTTCAAGTGGCCTTTAAAACAGTAAAACACACTCAACTCATTCAAAAAAGAAAGGAAAATCACATGACATTGAAACAGCATTTCTTATTGTGTTGGCAAAAGTCCAAAAGTTTGAGAGCGTACTTTGTTATAAAAACTCTGGGGAAAGAGCTACACTGATATGCTACTGGTAGAAGTGCAATGCCCATCCCTAAGCAAGGGCATTGGTATGATTTTTTGAAATTATAAATGGCTGCATTTATCCTTTAACACAGCAATAACATTTTTTTATAAATCTATGCTAAAAGTACATCTGTGCAAATGTAAAATGACATATGCATAAGGTTATTCATGCTGACATTTTTAAAGGCAAAAAAATCCTATAAAAACCTCAAATATCCAACAGGAAGATGGTGAGTGGTCAAATGAACTATGGTGTATTGTAGTACTGTGAAGCTATAAACAATGAGGAATATTTGTTTGTTTTGCTATAGAATGATTCCCTCAATGTACTTGGTGAATCAGGGTGTACAACATTGTAGATAGTAGCTACCTTTTTTGTGCAAAATGAAGGATTGGAAGGATATTCCAGAAACTAATAAAAATAGTCATGTATGAGAGTGGGAAGGGAGACACCCAGAGTATTCCTTTATGAAGTTTCGATTTTATAATCATGTAATTGTTTTATATTTTAAAAATTAAAAAAAAGAAAAAAGGACAATTTCTAAAATTGAAAATAAAATAAATACACTTAAGTATACATGCGATTGATAACACAACTAAAAAGAGAAATTTATTTCAAATGGCTTTTGAACGTAAGACTTTGCCTTTTCCTGGTGGAATATATTCTAAGAGCAAAACAAACTACAAAGAACTCTTAAACTTCATTCTGTAATTTTATCATCAGTACTAATGCTAGTATTGTGAAACTATTTTGTATGTTTTATAGAAAAAGGCAAACAAAGGTCTGTGAGAATAAAAATGTAAAATCAATTAGCTAAAATCTAATGTTTAAATCAAATCATCAAGCTAAAGTAAATCAAAGATGTTAATAATCTCACTGAAGAGATGAACAAATTGGGCAATCTGGAGCTGTGGATGAATCTCTAAGAGGAAAACACAGAAGACTGTTCTTCAGGGGACCAAGTGTGATTATTTTTCAAATGTTAGTGAAGCTGATGGCACAGACTACCTGAAGCCAAATATGCAGATGGCTCCTCAATCCTGAGCATTACACTGGTGATATGGCACCAGCTGCTTTAAAGGTATGGAATATCATAATTCCAAGGAATTTTCAAGTCACAGACAATAAAAAGACTGAAGTATTTTGGCCTCTACATAGGGACATGTGAAAGAACATTATCCACGGCTGGTCAAGAGGTCTCTGCAAGTAACAAGAGCATTCTATAGACTTGCATCTGGACTATATGCAAAGATCAATGTGTATTTGAATGCAAGAGAGCTTTTACAAGATACCTATCTAGGAAAGCAATGGGAACACATGTTATAGAATTTTGTCAATGGTTTGATGGAATTTTGACTGATGGAGAAAGTACAAGTAGTCTTAAAGACTTTTATTTTCCCCACTTAATAGAATTAAGAACTTTATCTAAAATTCAATCATTCTGTGACTACCCAGATTTTCAACTATAAACTGGAAATGAAGTTCAAGATTCATCTTGAACACCAATAATATATGAGTGTACCTTTTCCCTCACATCCTCTCCAACACTTATTATTTGTATTCTTGATAATTGCCATTCTGACTGGTGTGAAATGAACTCTCAACTTAGTTTTGAGGTGCATTTCCTTAAGTGCTAGAGATGTTGAAAAATTTTCCATATATTTGTTGGTTATTTATATTTAATCTTTTTAAAAGTGTCTGTTTAGTTCTTTTGCACATTTATTAATTGGGTTACTTTTTTTTTTTTTTGGTGTTAAGTTTTTTGAGTTCTTTATGTTGTTGTTAGGACTACAAATTAGTGCAACCACTCTGGAAAGCAATATGATGATTCCTTAAAAAACTAGGAATGGGATCACCATATGACACAGCTATCCCACTTCTCTGTATATATCAAAAAGATCTAAAATCAGCATACTATAGGGATATAGCCACATCAATTTATAGCAGCATAATTCACAATAGGCAAGCTATGAAATCAAACTAGGTGACATTCAACAGATGAATGGATAAAGAAAATGTAGTATATATACACAATGGAGTATTAGTCATAAAGAAGAATGAAATTAAGGCAGTTTATGGTAAATGGATGGAACTGGAGACTGTCATGCTAAGCGAAATAAGCCAGACCTTCAAAGTTAAAGGTTGAATGTTTTCTCTAATGTGAGGAAGTTAGTTAAAAATAAGGAGGGAGGGGACAGAGAGACACAAAGGCAAGGAAAAAGGAGGGGGTAATTCTTTCAAAATAGAAGAAGTGTCTGTGGACTAAGTCAAGGGGATTGGGGATGAGGGAGGAGAGACAGGATAAGAGAAGAACTGTGGAATAAGTCTAACTTTCCTATGTGTGTGTGTGTATATATATATATTTGTGTGTGTGTATATATATATATATATATATATATATACACACACACAAATATACCACAATGAATGTCACCATCATATGTATCCACAAGACAATAATTAAAAAAAAACTATAATACCAAACAGATCTGTAGAGTAGAGGGAAGGGAATGGTGGGGGTGTGGGGAAGAGAGGGAAAGGGGAAGTACTGGGGAATAAATTAAAGCAAATTACATTCTATGCTTTTATAATTATATATAAAAGAATTCTAATGTTATATATAACTAAAAAGAATTAATAAAAATCTATTGCAAAAAATAAGCATTTATCAAAAAAAATTCAGAAAACAAGTTGCTTCTGCAAATATTTATGGAATCAAATAATTTCTTTAGCATTTGGTGGAATTCTTTTTGTTTTTGTTTTTTTTGGCTTGGGACAGAACAAAAGGCAAATTAAGGCAGATTTTATGCTGCATAATAGAAGTCATTCAAAGTGATATATTGTGTAGGTTGGTTTTAATGTCGACTTTGGGTAAAGCTTCAGACTTGTTTTGAACAATGCTCTGAAAAACATGTTTTCAAAAAAATTGATAACAAATATATTAGACAGTGGGAATGTTTGAATTACATCTAACCAGACAAAAATAGTATAATTTGGAAGAATTTCACAAGTGTGAAAGAATGGGAGAATTTTGGAACTTACTGAAAATTATTAATTTTAAAATGAGCTAAAATATGCTCTGGACAATGTGAGGACTATATGCAGGGACATATTATTTCTGGACAATAGATGCCAAATAAATTTTCATTCAGTGATAAATAGCAATGACAGTCTGAAGCCAAACTTTTTATATAAAGCTGCTTTCATAAGAGGAGAATTCTTTTAAGTAACCAATTTTATAATTGTGTTGAGTTTAAATATACATAATATTACTGCAAGTCAAAGTAATATTTTGAAAATGTGGCACAAATTTTAAAGTTTAATACTAAATAATGTCAGGGTCATCGAATTTGAAAAATGAATACAGTTTAAAATTTTCGCAGGAAGAATTGATAGCAAAATTATAGACTATGGAAGACAAGATTAGAGAACTTCAAAACATACAGATAAGAAGAAAGGACAAAGAGTAGATGTGACCTGTGTGACATATTGAACAGTTTAATATGCATTATCTGAAGTTTCAGGAGTCATGGGCTGAAAATGTATTTGAAGAAATAATGGCTCAAGTTTCCAAATTTGAAAGCTCAATGAAGTTTAAGTAGAATAAATTTAAAGAAAACCATGCCAAGGCACATCATAATCAAATTAACAAAATCCAAAGGTAAATAAAAAAGCCTAAAAACAGTCAGATAAAATGGACACATTATATAGTATACAGCAGGACTGGCAAACTATGGCCCATGAGTCAAATTTGGATCACCTCTTATTTCTATTAATAGTTTTATTGGGACACAGCCATACATGCTTATTTATGTATTTGCTATGGCCATTTCTACTTTACAATGGCAGAATTGAATAGCTCCCACTAAGACCACATGGCTTACAAAGCCTAAAAGATTATTATATGAGTCTTTAAAGAAAAGTTTGCCACCTCCTGGTTTATAACAACAAAAATAACAAAAATGCTAACAGATTTCTTATAAAAGCTATACCAGGCAGAGAATAAGGTCAGCCCAACACAATTTTTTATCCAGCAGAAACATCTTTCAAAATAAAGGTGAAATAAAGATTTCTTTAGACAAACAAAAGGTGAAATGTTAAAGGAAGTTCTTCAGGCAGAATAAAAATCATAACAAAATTTGGATCAACATAAAGGAATAAAAGTGACAAATATAAGTAAAATATAAAAATGTTTTTCTGGTTGGATGTTGTAGAGTGCTCCTTTAATCCCAGTGACTTGGGAGGCCAAAGCAGGAGAATCACAAGTTCAAAGACAGCCTCAGCAACTTAGCAAGGCTCTAAGCAACTCAGTAAGAACTTGTCTCAAAATAAAAAAAACTGGGAATATATCTCTGTGGTTAAGTGCCCCTGGGTTTAATTCTTAGTACCTGAATGAATAAATAAATATTTTTATACTTTTTAATCTTTTGAAGTATAAATAACAAAACACTAATGGTTTTTAGTGCATGTAAAAATCATATGTGTGATAACAAAAACAGAAAGAATATAAGGAAGGAATTGAAAATTTATTGTTGTAAGATTCTTAGAACATTTGAAAATAGACTATATAAGTTAAAGGTGAATAATGTAAACTCTGGAGCTGTACTGTCCAGTATGCCAGCCACTAGCTGTTTGTGGCTACTTATTTATTTAGTTAAGGACTGGATGGCTTTTTATCAAAAATACACTGATAACTCATACACATTTTTTATTTCAAATGAAAGAGCAAAAAGTACTAGTGACTAATATGAATGGAAACAGGCCAGAATAATCTGTTCCCTTTGTTCCTCTTACTGAATATTAGTTGCACCTTATATCTTCCTGATGGTTGACTGTCAATCATTTGAGTCATGTACCTCTTCCAAACATATGGTGCACATGTGGTTATTTAAACTTAAAGTAAAATGAATTAAAATTGGAGAAAATTAAACATTAATTTTCTTAGTCACAGTAATCATATTTTAGTATTCAATAACCACATCTGGCTAGAGGCTATCAAACTGGACAACATAAGTATAAAACAATTCCATCATCACAGAAAATTTTGTTGGAAAGAACTGCTATAGAGTAAAGGCATCAGAACAAAAAGAAAAAGAAAGAAAGAAAGAAAAAGAGAAAAAGAATAGCTAGTAAGCCAATAGAGGAGTTAAAAAGGAATCACTTTAAAATTCAATTAATCTAAACATTGTGTGAAAATAAGAAAAAGGAAACAAAGGACAGGTGGGACAAATAGAAAACAAATAGCAATATGGTAAGAGTGAAGCTTAATCTTACGAACAATTGAAATAAATGTAAATGGTATACACATTCCAATTAAAGGGTAGAAATGGTTGGTTTGAATACAAAGAGTCAATTATATACTACACATAGAAACCTACTTAAAATATAAAGGCATGATACAACAAAAGGAAAAAATGGAAAAGATATACCCCAATACAAAATGGAAAAGATATACCATGCAAACATCTTTGTTAAAATCAAACTAATAAACTTCAGAGCTATGATTATTTCCAGTGTTATTTCATAATGATAAAGGGGTAAATTCAGCAAAAGGATAAAACAACCCTAAACTGTTAAGCACCTAATAACAGAGTTTCAAAATATAGAAAGCAAAACCTAAAAGAAGTGAGAAATAGAAAAATTCACAAATATATTTTGAATTCAAATGTTAGTTATATTAATATTATAAATAAATGGACTAAATACTTTTGATAAAGACAAAGAAGGTCAAGATGGATAAAAAGCAAAACTAAACAAAATTCTGTCGTAAGTTGCCTATCGGCTATATACTCAAAACTTAAGGAAACAGGTTGAAAGTAGAGGAATGGAAAAGGAAAGATCATGCATCCATCTAATAAATAAATAAATAAATAAATCCCAGTGCAGCTGTATTAAAACTAAACAAAAATTGACTTTAAGGCAGAAAACGTTATTAGCAAATGGCAAAAACACCTAATAATGAAAAAGGCTTGATTCACCAGAAAAGCATGACAGATTTAAAATTTCAATTATGCTAAAAATGTAGCCCCAGAATATATAAAGCAAAAATTATCAGAACTAAAAGGATAAGCATAAAAATTTAGTGGAAAATCATAATAACCCTTTCTTATAAGTAGAAAAAAAATCACTTAAGACATAGAAAAAATTTAAAAACAAAATTTGTTTAAAAATTTTTCCTGATAGACATATCTAAGCCTTGCATCCACCAAATGCAAAACATATTTTTTTGTGATGCATATATGTGTATTATAAACAAAACTTGCCTATTATGCAAGTCTCAACAAATTTCAAAAGGTTAAAAGTGAACAGGAAGTGTTCTTTAATTACATTGGAATTAAGCTATTAATCAACAACAAAAAGACAATTAGAAAATTCTCAAGTTTGGAAATTAAGAAATATTCATTTATTCAACATTTAATATGTGTCTACTACGAGCCAAGCACTATTCTGGGAATTTGGGATTACATAAGAGAACAAATCAATAATTAAGTCTGATAATACCAAGTGTTGGAGAGAATGTAAAATAATGAGAACTTTTACTCTGTTGGTGGATTGTAAATGATTACAACTATATTGAAAATGATTTGCTATTGTATTGCAGAGTTGAAGATAAACATAGACCATGGTTCATCAAATCCATCCATGTATATAAAGTTCAGAAAAACTTCTGCTACGTGCACAATGAGATGTGTATTAGAACAGCAGCATTGAATGCCTAAATTGGATATCAGTGATAGCCTAAACTGGAAAATAGCAAATGCCCACCAACAGTAGAATGCAGATAAAAATACAACATGGTACATACAAGTGAATAGAAGACAATAAAAATGAACAAAACACAGGTACCCAAAGACAAATATTACAAATATAATGTTGTACAAAAGAAACAAAATAAAATTGTGTGATTCCATTCATGTAAAGTTTAAATGAATAAAATTTTGTAATTCTACTTATGCATTATTCAAAACCAGGCAAAATCACATATTTCTTAGCAATGTATAACTGTTCTAGAGCATAAAGAAAAGCAAGCGGGCTGGGCTTGTGGCTCAGTGGTCGAGCGCTTGCCTAGCGTGTGTGAGGCACATGGGTTCGATTCTCAGCACCGCGTATAAATAAAAGTCCATCAACATCTAAAAAAAGTTTTAAAAAAAGAAAAGCAAGAAAATTATTATTGTGAAAATCATGATAGTAGTTACCCATGGGAGACTCTATGGCAAGAGTGGGGACTCCAGGGTGAAGAGAAGGTGGGAGGTGCTTGCAATGTTGTTTTTTGACCTGGGTAGTGATTATCAGGCTTTGTCTTTGTTCATTAAAATGTGCATGTATGCTTATTTTGATGTTTATGTATTTGCATTATATTTCACAATTAATAAAGATCCCAAAGTATAGGCAAATGAAGAGATGAGAAAGGCATTTTAAACCTAGAGACCAGCATGAAAGAAGGGACAGTCACAAAACAGTGTGCTGGGTGTTTACAGGAACTACAGAGAGATCTGTGGAAACAGGTGGACCAGTGAGGCTGGAGGCTATGGAAGTCTTCAGAAAAGCTGAGGCATGGAGAAGCTCAAGTCTGAACTTCAGGTAGGATCTTCTGACTGCTGGGAGGAGATGGATGCACAGAGAAGAAAAAGACAGTGAGAGAAGCCTAAGAAGGGTGAGGGGCTATGAAAGAGGAAGAGTCTTCCAGGCACCAGACAGCAAGAGCTGTCTGGTATGGTATTGCTTGTGAAAATGGGGAGGAGGAAATGGATTAGAGAAGTGTCTGGGTAATTAGAGACTGTGGTAATCTTCCTATCTTGAAAAACATGCAATTGAATCAAGACTCATTCAGCTTCTGGTTTGTGGTTAAAATGTGGGCAGTGGGGTTACTGAAAAGCACAGATCTGGGCTGAGAGGTAAATAAACCTATTTCTTCCCAAAGTACACTCACAAATGAGACTCTTTCCTGGTTCTTAAGAACTACTGGATCTGAGATTCAGGCTCCTTCCTCTCACATGTCCATCACTGCCAAGTTCTTTATAAATCTCATGGAAATGCTTCATCCTTGATCTTGCCCTCACAGTGGAAGTGGGGAATAATGGTAGTTTGTCTCAGAGTTAAAAATCAATGTTCTTCCCAGATTTTCCTTCTCATATCTCTGTTGCTTATTACCATTCTTCTTTAGACTTTAGGTCCCAAATTACAGGCTAAGATTTCAAATTACATTATGTCTGTGCTCCATCTTTCTCTCTTGGAAACTTTCTCCACAATCACTCTTTTCTATGCAAAGAATGTTCCCCAAACACTAACAAAAGTTGCTGAGTATGAAGCAGAGAGGCCTTATGTCCCACAGACCTGGTTGCAATTCAAACATCAGCGATTTCTGTGTAAATTATGTGAAATTGTGGACAGTTTATTATCTACCACCCTGGAGGTATCTTGGCTGATACTCATCATTCTGCTGACCAGCATTAGCCACTAATGCAATTGGTAATAGGAAATTGATCTTTAATAATGTAAGAAGTAACTGGAGGTGGTGTGTGAGAATGGTGATAGATCAACTGGATGAGTACTTGGGATTGCCCTCTGAGAGGAATCTCATCCCAGTTTAATTCATTCAATCCAGGAGATCACGAATGAATTTCATTTAAAGTTTCCCTTCCAGACCACACTGTGGAGAATAACAGGTCCTTACTGAAATTGTCCCATTTAGGCTGTTCAGAGACTGACCTCAATTCCAGGAATATTGTTTTAATGATCCATGCTCAGCATTGATTTTAATTTAATTTTAGCAACATGAAAAGATTGGTCTTTATATGTCCTTTGTTATGTACTTGGTCAATGTGGGGAGTTTCTATTTGTTTGGTTTGGTATTAGAAGAGAAGCAGCAAGCAAGGGAGAAAAAGTCCTCAATTTTATTACAGTTGAGAGTTCCCTGAGCTATGCTGGGCATGGTGGCGCATGCCTGTAATCCTAGCACTTTTGAAGGCTGAGACAGGAGAATCGCGAGTTCAAAGCCAGCCTCAGCAAAGGCGAGGCACTAAGCTAGTCAGTGAGACCCTGTCTCTACATAAAACACAAAATAGGGCTGGGGTTGTGGCTCAGTGGTTGAGTGCCCCTGAGTTCAATCCCTGGTACCAAACAAACAAACAAACAACAACAAAAAAGAGTGCCCTGAGCTAATATTGCCCTAAATTACTACAGCCTACAGGAACACAAAAGGAGGGAAGTACTCACTATAAAGTACAGTAACTTTGTATTCATGATATCCCTTTCTCAAATAGGTTATCCATTTTATAACCAGTAACAGAATGCTATTTCTGAGACTGCCTCCTGCAGAATGAGTGTGAATCCGGAGTTGTCCTTCACATACAGTACAAGGATATGAACTTGACATCCTCCCACTCAAACAAGGTCAAGGGTGCCAGAGAGATTGCAGTCCTTTAAGCCTGATTTCTGATGAAACTTATCTTTGAGACTGTAATGGGGATGGTGGAATACACAGATGGAGGTTAGAGTGGGTGGAGAGGCAGCAGTTGTCATTTCTTTGTTTCTTTGTTTCTTTTTTTTTGGTACTGGAGATTGAACTCAGAAGCACTCCACCACTGAACCACATCCCCAGCCCTATTTTGTATTTTATGTAGAGAATAACTGTAAGCACTTTGTTGTTTTGCAAGACACATAGAGACTTCCACATGCCTGTAAAGGAAGTATTCCTTTGTTTAAGAAAGGCTACTACTAGCTGGGTGCAGGGGCGCATGCCTGTGATCCCAGCAGCTGGGGAGACTTAGGCAGGAGGACCTCAAGTTCCAGCCAGCCTCAGCAACTTAGTGAGGCCCTAAGAAACTCAGAAAGACCCTGTCTCTAAATAAAATACAAAAAAGGGCTGAGAATGTGGTTCAGTGGTCGAGTGCCCCTGGGTTCAATCACAGGTACCAAAAAAAAAAAAAAAAGGCTACTACTAAAGGGCCACTTAATTGTATGAACATACGCCATAGATCACCAAAATACTTGGTGGAAATTAGAGAAGCTAAACCACTCTTGAAGATAAGGCAAGGTTGGACCTCTGCTGACTATCTATCCTTAAAGAAGACGTTCCTTTTCCTAAGCATGGGTTCAGACTTTGTTCACCTCCTCAACACACACTTATGGAGCATCTTACATATGCCAGGCACTATTCCAGGTGCTGGAAGTATGACAGGGAGCAAAGCTAACCCCCTGACCTGATGGAGGTTACCCTCCAGCTGGGGCAGAAAGACAGGAAAGGAAGGAAAAATATGGTATAATAGAAGTTGACAACTGACGTGCAAAAGAATAAGGTAAAAGGATTAGAGGATTACAATGTGAAGATCCTTCTGTCTAAAAAGGCATCGGGCCTGTAAACTATGAACATGTGATTGACCATAGAAGACGGAGCTGTTTTTATGAGCTATTTCTTCAAATAGGGGTTTTGTGATCTGGGTAAAAAGTTGAGGAAATGCCCATGCTCAATTCTGCTTAAAATCCAGCACTATTGTGGTACTTTGAAGACATGGATCACATTTTGGGGTCCCTGTTCATGATATCATCACAAATACTAAGTGTAGTTGTCATTTGTGTCTGTGGAATAGAAACAGTACACCCTTGAAGCAGTTGGTAAACTACGCTGACAGTGCCTCGCTAGGCCTTGGGATACCACCATTGGGCAAAAGGGAAGTGGTAGAAACCCCTTTTGATACTATTTTTAGGGCCTCTAAATGGACAGAGCATGACTAGATGTGTTAGTAAAAGTGAGAGCTACAAACTTTGGTATGAATAGTAAAGGATAGAATACCACAAACTTCCTTAAGAAATGACAAATGAGAAGGGATCTGGAAGTTTCCATAAGTCAGCATTGAGGGACATTAAACTTCTAAAAATTCTTTTAATGGAAAGGAAGTTTATGGCATACATACCACAGTCTCTACTCTATCCTAGATACTTGAGCATAATTTCTTTTATGTTGGACTAAAATGCTTCAAAAAGCAATTTTTCAAGAAAAATTGCCTTCATTAAACTGGATATTGTAGATGTTTTCAGGTGGCGTAGCACTATCAATGTCTGATTAGTATTCTGAGTTGGGCAAACTAGGCTCTGAGCTATTTCAAGAATGACAACTTTCCAGGGTCAGAAAATATATAGAGAAGATAGGAGGTGCAGGGGGCCCTATAGCAGGGATCATAAGTGACACTTGAGCTCTGAACACTTCAGTGTCTGAGGTTAACTACCTAGTAACACTTGGATTGAACTGGCTATGTCACAGAGGCAGAGGACACCAGTTTGAATATGCACCAGGAACGGGGGAGTGCTAATAGGAGAAGCTTTGCAGTAGGAAGTGAAGAAAGGGCATACATTGTGGACTCTGGCAAAATAGGTTTACTTGGAAATAGTTTTTTGTCTTTTTGGTGCTGAGGATAGAACACAAGGCCTTGCATATGCTAGGTAAGTGCTCTATAATGAACTACATACTCAGCCCCATACAGGTTGACTTGGAATAAGGCACTGTTTTCAGTGAAGATGCAGACTGCATGAGAAGTTGAAAGGTCACTTGAATTCCTGCTGTGAGTAAAATTAATATGGAAGAGAAAGAAGGAGGTGAGGGTGGCCCTAAAGACTCCTTAAAATAGTGTGAGGTCACAGAGCAAGCAACTGAAAGTCCAGCGGGGGCCTTAAGTGGGGTGTGGGCGAGTCATCTCTTATCTGTGACCCTAAGGACTTTTGAGGATGTGGGGAGTTGAACTCCCCCTCTCCAGTTAGAGGCTCATGAGGGCCCAGGATCCTTGTAAGCTATCATGCCCACTTCTTTGTGCAAGCATGGAGGAGATGAACAAAGTAGGTCAGCCATGAGATTAAGCAAACCACCCTCTGATGCTGAGATGATCTAGTATAATCTAGTCTATGTCACAGATGAACTCCACATTTTAAGTGTTCTTAGCCTCTCAGTCTTTTTCACTGTTTGAGAAGACCCTTTTATTGACAGCTGAGGCTCCTGGTACTTATGCAGATCAGGGGAACCAGAGACAGAATTAAAGGAGCTGAAACAAGCTTAAAATGATTTACATTAGAAGGACATAGAATTTCTTCCTTCAGGAGAGAAAAGGAATACATGCAAAAAATGAAGTGGATGTATTCTCGGAGGAGAGTGATAAAACAACAGTCAGGTTTGAGAGAAATCTTGAATGTTTGGGGAAAAGAAAGAGAAAAGCAGCAATAGCTACACCACAATGTGTGAGATAAGTAAAGAAGGAGAAGGAAAGTCTGAGATGTGTTGCTTTGTACTAAGAATATAAACCCCATTAGAGTTTTCCTAGAAACTAATAAAAATTGAAATTGTTTTAAAATTCTTTTTGGCTACTGGATATGTTTCTTTTCAATGTGATATGGTGCTGAGATTGGGCCGTAAGGCATCATAGCTTCATAAGTTACATTTGGGGAATATTGTCTGAGAGTTTGGACTCTGGTGCAGCAGTCAACTGTACTTTTATTTAGCTCACTGTTCTAGACCTGAGACAAGTGAGCATCTTCAGATTGTGGAAAAAGTATACTAACCATATAAAATAGAGACTGGAGACTAGACACCAGAAAGAGGAAAATGGCAGGGCTATTTTAGTGAGGATATGATGTTTGGAATAGGTTCACCTGATGGAGAGCTATATGTATGCAGCATGGGGTCTCTTTTCCCGCTGGCTAATCAGAATGAGAGTGGGAAGAAGGAACAGAACAGCTAAGGTGATTCTCAGAGGGTAAAGCAAGAAGAAGAGTGTGTAGGGGTTCTATTCTCTTTCCGTGTGGCAGTTCCTCTGGATACCCTAGTAGGCTGGGGTATCCATACAGCCTCCTTTTGTTTGGGACAGAACCTGTACAACAAGGCCTTGGTGTCCTGGGGCCCCAGTCCTACAACCCAGTCAGCTGATGAAGGTTTTGCCTTCTCCTTGGCATCTCTCCCCCTTATTTTTCTGAGATTAGAATTGTCTCTTATTTTCCCTTGCCTAATTTTCACATAGAAATTCTGAAATGATCTGATTCTAAATCTGATGCACCAATGTCTCTTCCCTGTATTTTCAAGTCCTGCTACTGGTCCACTCCCCCAGTTCTCACCTACCCTCTCAAATGTCTGACCTGGAACTTGTCTGGATCAGCCACACCCCCGGATCTCTGCACCTGTTTCCCATGGTCTTTGGTGCTTCTTCAAAAATGTCCCCTCCCTTTGGGCACAGACCCCCTGCACTCTCTGTGGATGCATGGCCAGCACCTCTGAGCAGCATGATGTAATCTGATGTTGAAAGCCTTGACATACATGGTATCCTCAACAATAGTGGCAAAGGGCTTTGTATGATGCCATAACCCAGCTCCTACTATATGGGGGTTGTTAATGTAAACTTAGGGGATCTTGAAAATGGGAGGCCTTACACTGGGAACAAGATCACTCTTTATAGATAAAAGGCAGGAATCACCCAAAGAGTGAGAGAAGCTAGTCAAGAGATGTGAACAATGGATCCAGGCAGAAAGCCTGAAAATCATGGCAACCATTTCTTGCTATAGCAGGGCTCTCCTGGGAAGGATGAACACCAGGGTTGAACCTATAAGCCCCGAGAATGTGTTTGCTATAATTGTACTTGCTATAATATGATCAGAAACTTGTGTTGTGTAAGCTCAGTTGTTTTTATGTATCCTGTCTCTGTTTCTAGTTTTCCTATAGCTTTTTAAAATACAGTCTTTTTGTAAATACAAACCCACTCTGGCTGTGCTTAGGGATACCAAGGAAAAGCATTTCCATCCTTTTCTGAGCCAGTGCTTTAGGAATAATCTAAACTGTATTAACCATGTGTGGGGCACATGGTGGAGATAGGAATGATAATCTAGGTGAGAATGCCACACGTTTGTAGAAGAAAGAAGAAATGCACAAGCAAATAAATTGAATCATTAGTTTTAGAAAGTACAGTAGCGTGGGATTTTTAATTTGATTACATGCTTTTTTGGGGAAATCAAAATTTAATGACTGCATAATACATTGCTATATCAGCAATACCTTAAACACTCTGATTGGACACTTATGCTATTCCAGTTTGCTTCTATTTCAAAAGAAGTAAGACAGGCAAAGGCTAAAAAGTTCTAGCTATAAAATTTTCCCTGGGCCAGTCTCACACTTTATTCTCAGAGCATGCAACCAAAGAGAGCCCAAGGTGACACATTTGATGTCAAATCACTAGCGTACAAAAACACTCATCCATACTTAGTTCTTCTCTTTAAATGATACAGTTAACTTCTTCCCGCTGGATTTATTTGTTCTTGCGAATTTCATTTTTGTTTTCTTAACACTTGACTTTTCTGATTTACTAGACTGGTTATTAATTGGTATACTACAGTTTACAGGATGTCTGTTTTTCAGTCAGGGTCACCTGTAAATACATAAATCCAATTCTTCTTTCTTTTCTGCTTGCCACAAAAGTTGGGGACACTAAGTGAATCTGAACACGAGCACTGGGGGATAGCCCTCACACACAGTCCTCCTATCCATCACCCACATACCTGTCAACAGTTTATCTTTTCAATTGTGAGGTGATGGAAGAGTGTTATTCAGTTAGAAATAATGTCCAGTCCAATTCCTTAACAGATCAGTAAAAGGATTTAGCCAAGGTCTCTGAATTAATAAATCGGAGAAACAAAATTGAATTCGGCTCTTTTAAAATCCACTAGATGTGGGCTAGAGTGTGCTGGATGAGGGAATGGAACTTGGTGGTTCTTGTTTAAGAATTCATTCAACAAACGCATTAAGCACCTACTTTTTACTGCGTGCCAAAAGCTATTTTAAGGGCTGGGAATTCCGTGGAGGAGGATGCAGGGGAGAAAAGAATATCTGCCCTTATGGAGCTTTCATTCTCAAGATTTAAACACTTGGCCCCATCATCCTGGACAAACTCCCAGAAACCTGGCTAGAAGCGGTTGGGTCCCATAAGATAGAGAATACCATCCTTTCCCAGCTCCTGTGCTTTCCGTAGCGAGAGGGCTGATTTACTGCAGGAGCCCAAGGGAGAGGCAAAAACGTCTGTAGTGCCCTCCCATTGTCTCTGCACCGCCAGGCCCGGCGGGACCAGCTCCAAGGTGCCACCGCGCCCCAACTCAAGTCTGAGATTTTGGTCATCTGCCTCTCTTCCCTCTCCGGTTCCCGGTGGGCCGCTGGGGAACGAGGAAGTAGGACCCGGTCCTAGAGCCATCCTCTGAGAAAGGAATGGGAGGAACTGGTGAAAATCCTTCCAAGGCAATCGATCTCAGTGTCTGATATCCAGACCGAGAGAGGGGCAGTCTCTCCTGGGCTTGGGGGTTTATGCAGCAAACTGCTCTCTCATGCTTTCGTGTTAGACCTTGCAGCCACACGCTTTTTCCATTCCCGGCTGAAGCCACTGCAGCGTCCCGGCCCCACCCGCTATTCCAGACAACAGGACCTCACTGCAGCTCCCCAACCATCCTCCCCTTTTTCTTCTCCACTTCCTGGTTACCATGGAGACACACGTCATTTACGTGCCGTGCGTCGCCTTGGAAACAGAGGAGCATCCGCGGCGCCGCCTGGAGACCCGCCCCTGCCGCTCCAGCTTCACTCGCGGTCGCTGCTTTTAATGGCCTGGGGGAGTCCCGAGTCGGACGTGCTACCCGGCTCAGACTCCACCCCGACCCCTCTGCGAGCGCCTCTGTGACCCAGGGAACCGGCGGACATTCTGCTCGTGGTGCCGACAGGATAGCGCCAACACGGGCGCATTCCTAGAGGCGAAGTAGAGCAGGGCGCTTTCGCCCCGGGGCGAGCCCGAAGACGCTGGCCCTGGGACCCTCACTGGGTCATCCTCGTGCCACCGACTCTTCTCTGCTTTCCTCTATCCTGTCCGCGCCTTCTTTCTCTATCCTGCTCGGACTCATCTTCTCACGTCGGCTCCCCGCGCCTCTTGGGAGCGTCCTGTTCCCTCAGCTCCTCCCCGCCCCTCCCGGGACTTGTCCCCCTTCTTGCCCTTCCCCCACCCCGGAGGCCGGGCTGGACGCGACCCAGAGCCGCCACTGCCCGCTTCTGCCACTCAATGGAGGACGGTCTGCTAGAGATCATGACCAAGGACGGCGGCGACATGCCGGCGCCTCTGGAGGTGTCCACCGTGCCCGCTGTGGGGGACGTGATCTCCGGGGAGTACAACGGCGGCATGAAGGAACTGATGGAGCACCTAAAGGCCCAACTGCAGGCCCTGTTTGAGGACGTGAGGGCCATGCGAGGGGCCCTGGACGAGCAGGCCTCGCACATCCAGGTGCTCTCAGACGACGTGTGCGCCAACCAGCGGGCCATCGTCTCCATGTGCCAGATTATGACCACTGCGCCCCGCCAGGGTGGCTTGGGCGTGGTCGGCGGCAAGGGAAGCTTCCAGGGTGTCCCCCAAGAGCTGGAGACCCCTTCGCCTGGGATCGGGGACAACAGCTTGCTGGGTCAAGATCCCGAGGACGAGGAGGACGACGACGTAGAGGAGAAAGGGATGCCTAGCCCCGCCACACCCACCAGTCACTGTGAGCGCTCGGAGAGCCCCCGAGCTGGTCTCCTTGGGGGGGACGGGCCACTTGTGGAGCCCCTCGACCTGCCTGACATTACCCTGCTGCAGTTGGAGGGCGAGGCCTCCCTGTGAGGGGACTCTGTGGGGGCACTAACTTCCTGGGCTGGCTTTGGGTTTCCCAGTGCATGACGCGAGGGGACTGAAGGGCGCGGTGCAGCATGCTTCGCTCCGACAGCTGCTCTTGTGGGTCGGGTAGAGAGAGACTCCCTCAAGGAACAATTCATAGGGCGAATGACTTTGGGAGCATCAAGAATTCTTTTTGCCCAACCAAGCGTTATAGCAAACTGCGGAAAGGTGAGGTCCCAGGAGAGGAAGTGCCCGTCTCTGGACTCCCATCCATCCCATTCCCTGCCCATTCCCTGCCCATCCCTTGCCCATTCCCCCTCCCCAGGCAACAGAACCCCTGAATTATGTAAATAAAATTCTGCTTTTTCTATTGTGAAAAAGGACTTATCTAGGACCATGGCAAATAATCTCTAACGTTTTACCTAGAAATTAAGGAATTGGGGTATTCTGTTCTGGTAACAGGAAATTTACCCTTCTGCTGAAATCCAAGATATTCAGTGTTCTGCAGAAGCCTCTCCCCGTCACAGATCTCTGCAGCTGCCGATTGGTAAAGGAAGCTTGAGGAGGGAACTGCAGCCCTAGGAATCTGGGTGAATGGGGTTCCAAGGGCCCCTGGGCTGGGAGGAGCTGGCTATGAATGTGCATGAAGACATAATAGCTCAACCTCTGGGATTCTGCATGCAGAGCGGACCCTGCCTTGCCACTCAACTGACTTCATCTGGGATTGCTTTTCCACTCACTGGGGCTTAGAAAACAAAGAGCCCAGTTCACAGGCAGAGACTTGAGGGTGCTCAGCAACAGCCCAGATTTAGGGGACGTTTGAGGGACTCTTGGGGGCTGCAGCCAAAAACTGTCTCTACTGGCTACACCTGCTTCACTTCAGTTCCTTTTTCTGTCAATATGTCCCTGCCCGTTGCCTCTCGGTGTTGCCTCCATAGAGTCTTGTGTGTTATGTGTGTCCACTTGTGTAGTAGTGTGTGAGCCCTGAGGGGCAGGGCTTTGGCTCTGGTGTTAGGTTCAGTGGGCTTCAGACCCTTCTGTGAGCCCCAAGCTATCATGGAACCCCCACCCCAGCCCCCCCGCGTCCCTTTCCCAACCAGGGCATGGAGCATGTGGCTGTCCTGAGATTCCTTAATTGATGTGCCTCCCTCCTACCTTCTGAAGTGGTGACTGTGTGCCCTTCCCCTCCTTTATGTATTCCTTTTCAATGCTTTCCTTGGTGTTAACCTTAATAAAAAGGTGTCATTTCCCTCCTTGCTGACTGATACTAAGGGTATGTCAGGGTGGGGCTTCTGGGCCCATTGCATGGACCAGGGCTTAGTGGGAAATGGAGGGACCATTCCTTCCCTCCTCTCTTCTTGCCTCCAATTCCAAGGAGTTGATTGTCCCTGCGTGGGTGGGACAGGCGATGCCAACTCTGCTGCTTTCCCTTCTGCCTTGGACCTTGATCTAAAGCTGGATAGGGGTGGGATGGGGGAAGAAAGGGGTATGTGTAGGTGAGATTCCCAAACAAAGGTTTTTTTAGTCAGCACTCCACATGTGCAAGGGACTTTTTTTCAGCAAAGCATCTGGTCCCTGGGAGATGACTTCTGAATCTGTGTCCTGGGATGGCAGACATGACACCTGTTCCATGGAAGGGGTGAGGTGTGGGGGGGTATTGTTCTGGAGGGATTGCCCAGGATCTTTGGGAATGGAGTGACACATCATAAAGGAAACCACAATAACTGCCTCAGGCCTCTAGTGGGGGATGCCGGTAAGGTGTTTCCCCCAGAGAGCTTCAACTGACATCAGTTCTAGGCTGCTCCCTTGGGCAATGGATATTTCCCAAGGCTGCCCCAGAACGAAATTGAGAGCTGAATAAGCTGGAGTGGGCTGTGTGTGTGTGTGTGTGTGTGTGTGTGTGTACACATACACTTACTGTGGCTTCTTGCAGAGGTAGAAAGAGCACCGAAGGCACAGATCTGGGCTTGAATTTCTGTTCCAACACTGAATTGACTGCTTGCGACTTAGTTTCTGGATATATAAAATGGGAATAAAAAGTTGTTGGGGAGAACAATATATACAACCCCTGGGAAGTCTTGTGCAAATGTTAATTTCCTCACAGTTCTCTTGTGATGGGGGTGAGGGTGACTGACTCCTCTAGGGAAACAAAACTACCCAGGGAAGATTCTAGACACTCTTTTAATAGAATCTTTCCCTATCTAAAGAACCCTTATCCTTCAGGATAGAATGAAGGAAAGGGGTATGGTCAAATTCCCAAGCTAGCATGGGTCTTTTCATCTTAAATGTCACATAGCTATAGCCCAAAAAGTCTTGAGGCCTGGTTCTGTGTGCATAGGATGGCCAGAGGAAACCTTGAGTTATATACAGTGGTTGGGAAATGTGTTTGGGGGCTCTAGGGACTGGGAGATGATAGGTTCCTGTTACAATTCCAGCATCCAGCACTAATAGCAATAACAACAGCTCTCATTTATTGAGCACTTAATGCATGCCAGATATTGTACCCTATTTTTATCTCCCAACAACCCTATAAAGTAGGCAATATTATTTCACATTACACTTCAGAAACAAACTTAAGACTTGCTAAAGGTCACAGACTAGTACTTGGCAGAGCCAGGATTTAAATCTGTGTCTGTCTGATTTAAAGAGTCACTCAGCTAAGTGCTCTCTTATTTGGATCTTCAGCGAAGGAGATCCCTAAGTTTCCAGTCAAGAGCTTAAAAGAGTCCTGAAAAGGAATTAACCTTAATTTAGTCACTTTTCATCTTCTTGGTTTGAACAAGAAACTGCAGTTCAGATTTTGGTTAGTGATCCTTCTCAGAGTCCAGTGGGTGATAAATACCCTAATAGCACCAAGAAGATGACTTTCTGGACTTGCACCTTAGGAAGAAGAAGCCAATGCTCCCAGGTATTCCCTGAAACAGCTACATCTTTGGGGTACTTTCCTGTTCCCAGTATCTCAGATTTTCCATTTGTTGAAATGAATTCCAAAGGCAGCTTAGTGCTTTAACATGTGTAGATAGTTCCGGTTGAATTCTTTAACTTTTGACTCTTTCTGTGCCCACTGTTTTTAAATGTGTCATCAGTTCCTTATCTTAGGGCCTCCTAGAAGTTCTCTACTTCCCCCAAATTTAGATAGATTAAAAAAATATTGCTGGAAAAGGCAATTCTTTTTCTCTCTTCAGTTGCCTACACCAACATCTCATAAGGATCCAGTACAGGTTGGTCTCTCATATCTTCTGTCCTACATTTTCTCTATAGAATGCTCCCGATTAGTGAATTTCAGTTGGGATTTCTGACCAGGGACTCATGGACAGGAGTCACTATTGGAACTCAGGGAGCTGCAGTCTTTTGAAATCAAATGCAAAATTGTGCAAGGATCTTCATTCTTCAGAGAGAAGGTCCACTGCTCCAACCTAATCCTTAAAATGTAAGAATTAAGTAAAATGTAATAATCCCTGAGCTACATGGTAATGAAACTTTTTAACTTGAAAAAGAACAAAAGAAGAAATGACCCTTCTTCATCTTGTACTCCTAGAATCCTTGTCTTCTGGAGCCTCCAGAATATTTGCCACATTGAACTGGAAATCTTCATATAAACTTTATCACTCCCCACCTATCCAACAAATTCCAATTATACTGGCACCTATCATGTACTAAAAATCCTATTTCCTGTTGCTTCCAAGTCTACAGAGCACTGCTAACGTATTAGAGGTGAGGAAATGGTCTCCTGCATGGCTTCATGCTGTATTGCATGCCTAGGCCCAACACAACACTGCGTGTAACTCATCGCAACTCTCAGTTTCTGGCACTCCCATCTCCCACCAGTCTAAGGGGCCTCTCTCAGGGTTTAGTTCTTAATCTTAAAATGAAAAAAAAAAAAAGTACAACTTCATAGAAATAAGTTACAATTATAGCCTTGTACAACTAAATAATTCTCTAGAAGCACTTAGAGAATTCATTATTTTCCTAAGATGCACACTGGCCTTCAAGGTAAGCGTGCACTTTTATGTGATCTCAGCATCACCACAGATTATAATCTCTGCTTGATATGTGTAATGAAAATAGCTCATCTAAAAGTTTTCCCAGAACTAAGCAACAGTTATTCCTCAAATAGATTTAAGTCTAGATTTCTTGAAAGATGTAAAATAGCTTTCTTTGAAAGGCAGGTTTTTATAAGCATATTTCTTCATCTGAATGCTTAGAAATAGAAATTTAGCCAAGATATCTTGCTACGGTAAGAAATGACAGAAGCTGGGGGAGGGGGCATGGGAAGAATGGAGGAACTTTGGTCAAAGGGGAGGGAGGGAGAAGGGAGCATGGGGGCAGGAAAGATGGAATGAGATGGACATCATTGCCCTAGCTTCATGTATGACTGCATATATGGTGTGATTCTACACTACATTCAACCAGAGAAATGAAAAGTTGTGCTCCATTTGTGTACAATGAATCAAAATGCATTCTGCTATCATGTATACATAAGTAGAATAAATAAATTTAAAAAAAAAGAAATGATGGAAGCACAAAAGCAGTGTTCCTCACTCTTTGATTCTTGCTATCTCCTGCCACCCACTTCTAGATCCCCAGAAGGTGGATTCCCTCAGGAAAACACACACACACACACACACACACACACAGAAACAAAAAACAAGAAAACAAAAACAAAACCCCAAATCCAGCTTTTTCTGCTTAGAAGCACTGTGCTTATGGAAGGAACCCTGCTGTAAATAATGCTGTAATGGTGCCACCTGTCGAGGAATAGAGACATTACAAGGAGAGCCTCAAAGGGAATTTATGACTTTCACTTCAGCAAGCACTACCAAATGCCTACTAAAGGCCTGGCTCTCTGCCAAATGGTGGGTAGTGAGGAGAGACCAGGAAACAGAACAAACAGAATGCATTTGAAGAATATACCAACTGCAATAAACACCTAGCTGGTCTCCCACAGCCTTTCTCATATCTCTGATTCAAAGATTATCTTCCTAAACCAGAGCTCTGAACATTCATTCATTCTTTGAGTCTGCATCATGTCCCCAATGCTCTCTAAATTAAGTATAAGATCTGCTGTGTGTGTGGTGGGGGAGTCAAGGTTCTCCCTAATAAGATCTTGGCATACTCTCCACTCCATATATTTCATTTCCCAGCTACATTTTCTAGTTGCCATTCCATCAGATCAGAAGCTCATATGATCCAAGTCAGAACTGGAAATGATACCTAAGGGTATTCCAACTCCTTTAATCCCTAAATGAATGGTCTGGATGAGTCCCTCTGGCCTCTGGTTCCATTTCTCTGAGACACTTTTCCCAAGTGCAGTCAGATGCCAATCTCTTTCCAGAAAAGGGACTTCTGTAACCATAGTCACTTGTACCAGCCTTCCACTGAGTGTCCAGAAAGTTTCCTTGTCTCTCCACCTTCCTTTGTCCCTTTCCTCTCTCTTATGATGTGAATGGGAAATCCTCAGAAATAGTATGTGAAGCTTTTTGATTATGAATTTGTTCTTTTATTTTTAGGAACAAGGTTAATAGTTTTCATCAAATTCTTAAAGAGGTCTGCAAAGCCAAAAAGGGTAGCAGACCCTGTAGTCAGAATATGATACAATTCCTCATTTTCCTGTATCTGGTTCTTCCATTGCTCTCTTTCCTACTCTATCCTGTTTCTGTCATCCTGTTGGAATCCTATCCATTCTTTGAGGTCCTTCAACATCCCTCTTCATGGAGGCTTCCCTCATGTGAACTTTTCCTCCTTTAAATGCCCAAATCTTTTTGTTTGTGCCTATTTTTGGAACAATAAGTATATTTTGCCTTTTATTATTCTTTAAATGCTTTCATTGTCCCTCCTTCCAGATTATGAGTATCTTGAGAGCTGGAATTGCTCTTTCATGTTTATAGTCTCTGAAGGATCTGCCTTATTTTGACTTTTAGGCATCATTGCTTGTACGGCACATCACTATTTTAGGTTCCTCTAAAAAAGGGAAAAAATATCACCAAGTAAATAATTGCTATGCTTTCTTATCATTATTTTAAAGTTTTCTTATTTAAAAAGCTATTTTAGACTTACTGAGAAATAGAACTTTGAAAATACCCCTATGGTGTACACAAACATAACTGAATGTCCTCATGTTATTATTTCTTCATCATGAGTCTGACACTTCTGAGTCATTTTTTGACTCAAGAGTTGTCTATCTTTTTCCATGCATTTCTATTCTATGGGTGCATGTTGAGTATTAGTGAAGCAGCATGTCTTACAAAGCAAAAGAATGAGTCCTTCATTATTGTCTCAGGGAATTTCCTCCAGGCCACAATACCTTGTCTGAAAGTTTTAATGCTGGCACTCTTTTGATCTTGTCAGAAAGTGTTCAGGGAAAGTGTTCAGACAACTACCAGGACTAATATTCCTTCCAAGGGTCCTTTACTGGTTGCTTAACCAAAACATCAAGGGATTGCAGGCTCCCAGTCATGCCACTTAGAATAACAACTATGTTCAGTCATGTGCAGGCATGACAACTATGTCACAACTGCTGCTTGGCCACCAGTAATTTTGAGCTGTCATTAGTTATAAGACACATTCCATCTCATAGAAGTTAAAATATGGGGGGAATTTGTGAAAATTGTGAATCTTCAAAAATGTTATTGCTGACAGAAAACTTAGAGATAATCATATGGCTATTTTATATGAAACTCAGATATCTTCCCATGTTTGTTAGAGATCTGATTAAATTTGACTCAAATCTCAATTTCCAAACCTGGGAAGGCCACAACATTCCACCTGGTGCAGTGTCCTGTGGTTTATTTTCCCCGTACTTTTCTCTGCATCCATGCCGTTGAGCCCATGCAGGTTGCCTCAGTTTGATTGCTTATCAACTCTAAGACACTAAAAGCAGTGTTTTCACTGGTTTTAAGAAATTTATTCCTACTTAGGCTCTTATTTTTATTTTTATTTTTTCACTGTAGACTTGAATAGAAAAATGGGAGTTGGGGCAATCCTCTTAGAAGTAGACTGTTCTTTTTAATGGGAGTTGGGGTGGTGGGTGGTAGGATGGGAGAGTAATCATCAGGAAAGTCCCATGAAAGAGTTCATGCTTTTCACAATTTCCCTCTGCCCTATCCTTCCTTTACTTTCTTCTTCCTTCTGCCTACCTGCTCCAGAATAATAAGCAAATTCCTTCTCGTGTTTTGAGAAAAATAGTTCATTTTGCATTTAGCTCTCTGGGTGGGAATAATTTATCTTATTATTTTTTTAATCTCAAGTAATTTATTAAAAAGAACAGTCTGCTTCCTGAGGATTGCCCGGGAAAAAGTATTAATTACATCATTGCCCATAAGGACAAGGATGGATGACATGCCCAAGGTTGCATAGTTAGTGACAGCATTAGGAACAGAACCCTGTTCACTTGAATTAGAGACTGGTGACTTTTCTCCATTAAATAGTGCTGCACCTTACTCTGCTGTAAATGGTTACAGTATGCTAAGGGAAGTTTATTGTGGCTGCAATTCAGTTTTGAGAATAAAAAGGAAGAGTCAAAATTCCTTTTATGACCAGTGAATAATTCTTATGAGCATACTGGAAAAAGACATCCAAGAAGAGAACCATGCCTGAGTGACCGATCTGCGATTACTTGCCAACTGCCTACTATGCCACTTGGAAGATGGTGGGCACTGGAGCACACTCCAAGCAGTCATGGTCCCTGCCATTAAGGAGCTCATAAATGAATGAATGATATGTCCTTGAATTGGGTTACAGTGCTTTTCAGAAGATTGAAGGGGAAAAAAACCCCTGTTTTCTGTGAGCATTGCTAGCTGATTTGAGAACACTTCAATTTTAAAATAGGTGTAGTGGGGGCGGGGGGAGCAGGTGCCTAAGTAGGTAGGACAAGGTAAAATGGAGGAGAGAACAAACAGTACTCAGAAAACTCTCCAAATTTTATACCACAGAGGACATCCAGTATGACATTGGCAGAAATGCAGTAGTAGAGGCAGCATTTGGCAATTCTCTGAAAAATTTAAGTAGAGAGGGGTTTGCCAAACAAACAAAAAACAACAAAACAAAATCCCAACTATGGATGACCTTTCAACCAATGCAAAAAGTAAAGGCAATATAAAAATATATTTTGAGATTTTATACAAAGTCTCACAGATATGAAGAAACACAGTAGGATGAGATTCACTTCTGGAACATGACAGCGAGAAAAGGTCCAGTACATTGTTCCAAAGAAACAGAACTAAGTTCTTATGTGCAGCTGGAAAGTGGTAGCTGGTCATGGGACACACATCAAGTATTTGTGGGGAACTTGCTTCAGGACAGATCTCCACAAAAATTAGCCTCTGCCTCCAGCATTTGTAAAATTCATGAAGGAAAGAAAGAAGGGCATAAGGAAGAAAGAAGGAAAGAGACAAAAGAAAATGATAGAAAAATCAGAACAGCATTTTACATTATGAAGATGGTCTCGCATGGGATTTTTATATCCTCGAGAGTAGAAACAAGAAAGGAATTGTTTAGGTAAAAATAAAGGGGAAAAAATCCCCCAATATCATTATAAAAATATGCCAGGGACTAACAAAACAGGCAAACTGGATTATAGATCTCAAGAACAAATTCCAAAACTGTTACAAAGTCAAATTCCAGAGGGAGAGGGAATTGATTTAATGAAAATGTCATTGCTAGCAAGAGGCTGACATAGCACACTGCTAATCTGAACCTAATTCTGTTCCTCAGTGATGGACCTGGTTAGCAAAATGGGAGTGAGAAAAATTTTGAGAGAAAGTAACCACATCATCTAGTTCCTGGTAGTCAATGGAGATAAGGTGAACTATATGTCCAGGGGTGTGAGAAACTTGATTTCAAATAATTAAAAGATGAATTCCATAGCTTGAAATTCTATGGGGTAAAAGGCTAAAAGATGACATTTACTCAATACAATTACTTTGGAGTCCAATAAACAGGAGTGAATGGATTTGCGAGAGGAATCTCATCAATAAAGTCAGATTTAGAGTTGTCAGGCACAGAGTAGGCATAACTAAGAGAGTGGTACCCAAATTTTAATGCTTGCAAAAGCACCATAATGAAAAAACTGAGAAGCCTGATTACTGAACAATTAAGCACTACTAGGCATCAGTGTGATGTAAGAGATTAAATGTCAACATCCAGAGTGTGGATAGAGCTGAAAACCATGCTTAGTGAAAAAGTAAGACACAGAATGAGATATATAACTCAGTAACTTTGGAGTACATTTAAAAATACATGTATACAAAACAACTATCTGTAGAAGACACAAACAAATATACACATTAAGCACACTAGAAAATTGTCTATCATGAAGAGAAACATGGGAGTGGAGATGAAAGATATAAATAAAACAAGAAGGTCTTGAATTGGAGTATGATTAACTCAATCCTTTGAGGAAACACCACAACAACAACAAAAAAAACCAACAAAACAAACACAAATATTTCAGAATAATACCTGGAAGATGAAAGGCTGGAATGAGAAAAAAACTTGGAAAAAAAACCCCAAAACAAAAAAACCAAAAACCAAAAAACAAGTCCCCAAAACAAAACCCTGACATCAAAATAAGCTTGTTATTCCAAATAAGTATAAAGAAGAGGTAAGTGTGATGCTTGGGCTACATTGGGTGGTGCTAATAAATGGCAGGGGTTGGTAACTTTTCCATAAGTGCTGATGGAGGTGCTCAAAATACTTTCTTATTCAATTCTTATAACCATACTAGGACATCATTGTCTTAGTTAAGAGTTTTTGCTTGCAAGAAACAGAAATCTATTTGAGATAGCTTTAAGCAAAAAATGGAGTTTATAATGAGGATTAAGTTATTTCACAGAACCCACAAAAGCAAGAATGCAGCTGGGTCTTAAGGCTGACCAAAATCAGGGCAGACATTATCTCATTCTTTTTCTGGAGACACAGTATTTTATCTCTGCTTCCTTTGGACCTCCGACTTCAACTTATCATCTCTGTATGCCAACATTTTCTGCCTCTTCTTGTACATGGCAGAAAACAAATGCTCTACAGCTTGAGTCTCCACCTGTTCCAGTTAGCAATGGCCTTACCCACTACATACCAATTCAAATTCCTAGGAAAGATGACTATTATGGCTTAAGTATGAAGTATTTTCCAAAAGCTCACATGTGAGGCAATGCAAGAATGTTCAGAGGTAAAATGATTAGGTTATGAGTATCTTAATCAGTAGATTAATCCACTGATATGGATTGACTGGGTGGTAACTGTAGTCAGGTAGGTTGCAGTAGATGTCAGTCACGGGGGGCATGCCTTTGGGCTTTACATTTTGTCCCTGGTGAGCAGAATGCTCTCTCTGCTTCCTGGTATCATGTTTTGAGTTGCTTTCCTTTGCCATGCCCTTCTGCCATGATGTTCTGCCTAATCTCAGTCCAGAGCCATAGTCTGCTGACCATGGACTGAATCCCTGAAACTGTGAGCTAAAATAAACTATTCCTCCTTTGCATTGTTCTTTTAAGGTCTTTTGGTCATAGCAACAAAAAACTAACTAAAACAACCACTATTTATTTTGAGCCAGCTTGGCTATGTCAATTGTGGAGATAGTGGATGGATGGATATATCATGGTATTAACTTGGTTGCCAGGGCCCGCTCCTGTGGGAAAGGAAGAAAATTTTTGGAAAATAGGCTGTGTGGCATAACTGACACTCTCCAAAATATCTACCAAAGCTCATAGGTTATTAAATGAATGAACAAATCACATGAAATCCAATTTTGTCTATCTCCAGAGCCCACACAAATTCTACTACAACATATAGCTTTTCACATGTTTATATTCAAGATAACTTTCTATTGCCCAGTACAGAGAAATGGTCTTATATCAGGGTATCCCTAGGGGGAAAAAGGCATTCCAAAATTAGTGTAATTTGAAGAGTTTAAAAATTATTTACAAAGGCATGGATGGCATATAGGGAAATCACAAGGAATCTAGTATCAGAACAGCTGTGCGTGAAGAGGTCAATGGAAGATTTGGTTCTAGAACTTGGAAATAGAGAGTTAGGTGTAGAGTAACACGTGAAGGGAGCTGAGATTTTAGGAAAAGGAACCCAACTGAGCTTGTCACAATCCTCACAAAAAAAGAGCCAGAGGATTTACTATCCTAACTGCATTCTCCTGCTTCCTTTTGATCCACCTTTGCTATTTATTGGCTGAACTAAATAAAAAGCAGAGGTAAGGAAACCTATTGATAAGGTTCATGCAGGTCAGCCTCCCAAGCCCAGAGCTGGGCGAAGAGGCTAAAAGATTGATCTTTTTTTTTTTTTTTTAAAGCAAACAGAAAATATCTAAGTTTATAGACTGGAAAAATTAAAACAAATATGCATAAGCATATTGGAAGCCCCCAAAGATGATATTTTAAAGAGTGCTCCTAGAGGTTCTAAGTATGTTTAATTTTCACGTTCTTGATAAACCGTAAGCTAAACCATTTCAGAAAAGGCTACTAACAGGTTCCTCAGGGATTTTCTTGGGGGTTCAACATCGGACATTCCCCCTCTTCTCCCGTCAGAAAGCTTTGCTTTGCTTGGTTAACACATCAAGATTCTGCTTAAGACTTAATTGAGGAAATAGCACTATAGCATCTGCTATGGCCAGGTATTGTGCCAAAGATTAAAAAATGAATCCCACATTAGCACGGAAGGCAGAAAAGTAAATAAATTAAAAAACAACATGGGAGTAGAGTGAGGAAAGAACACAGATTACTATGGGAACTCAAAGAAAGCCTAGTAAATTCAGAAAGGGGTGGAGGTCAAGGGAAGTTTCCTGTAGTGGGTAATTGGAAAGGCGAGGTAAGACAGCTTAGAGGACATTGCAGTTGTTCGCAGGCGGGAAGAGGAGCTCCACATTACACAACTCGCTAAAAATGGGGTTATCATTTAGGATTAGACTTCGGATCCGTGCATGCGACTGAAGGCTAGCAAGCTTCGGAGCGCCTAGCAGAGGTCTCCGCTCAGGCCTGCCTCCAGCCTTGCTCCGCCCATCTCCCATTCTCCGTCAAAGGGGCGCGGCATCTCAACAATTCCACTCTGCTGGGAGGGCATCCCAAGCCCCAAGGTCCGCATTTACAGCTGCAGGAGACCGCAGCCGCCGCAATAATCTCCCAAAATAGAACGTGTTTCCCAGAGGTCCACAAATTAGCTCAATTCTACCCGGGCGGGGCGGTCAAGGAGAATGCGCTCATTGGTTGCCACGGCGGCCGAGAGGCTGAGGAAGGCTCATTGGCCGCAGGCTCCCAGCGCGGGCCACGCCCACCTCCTCTCCTGGTTCTAATCGGGTCAAGGCCCTACAGCTTCACGGGTAAAGTTGGGCGTGCGTCACGAAGTCGGGAGGGGAAACATGGCGTCGGTTTCTCCCTTGATGTGAGAGCGCCGAGGCCCAGGCTACGGCCCCCGGTCGAGAATTTCTGGGTTCCCTCCCTCCCCACATTTCCACCCTTAGACCAGGGACGTGGTAACTCTTGAGTGTGGTTGCGCGCCCTCCGGCTTTCCATCCGAAAATGAAAGGGCACTGGGTGGCTTGTCGTTATTGCATTTGTAGAGATTTTCGCAGACTCTGGGGGCCACTTAATGTCCTTTCAGGGACCAAGTGTGAGGCTACGGATGGAGAGAGGCGGTCAGGGCGATAGCTTCTCAAGCGAATCCCTCTCGCGTCGCTTCGCGCCTGGGCCTGGGCCTTGAACGAGAAAGTGCTCGCCCTTGAAAAGACAGTTCTAGGTCACTCGAGCCTGCTTTTCCAGCATTGCGGGCTCCAACTCACCTTCTGTCATACATATCGAATGCACGATTTCTACAACGAATCAGGAATTTTACAACGAATTGCGTGGAATTTTACTCATCCCTAGCACCTGACCCTCCTCCCTGATTTTCCACCTGCAACTCCCGTTTGTTTTTTTTAAAGCTTAGCTAATATTCTCGGTATAAACCCTGCCCCATTCTTCTGAACCTCCCTTAGCAGGCTCTGGAACCAGCGCACCGTTTTAAATGCTGTTTATTTTAAGCAAATTATTTAACATCTGTGAGCCTGTTTTTGCATCTCAAAATTTTGTGAGGATTAAATGTAAAGTTCTGTTAAAATATAAGTACTTAATAAGTGCGATCTTGCTGTTAGTGTTACTATCATTTTTTCTTGTCTGCTCTGCTAGACATTGAGATCCTTACAAGCTGGAACTGTCTTATTTATAATTCTAGTGTCTACCAGTGCCCAGAAATTACTTATGTTTTTAATTTTATTTTATTGTTTGTTTGGTTGTTTTTTTTCCCCGTTGCTGGGATGGAGCCCAAGGCATTGGTCAGCTAGGCAAACACTAGGAACCTAGCTATATCCTCAGTCTTCAAATAACTTTTTTTAAAATCACCCTTTTCCCTTTGGCTTTCTTTCTTTCCTTTCTGTCCTCCTCCGCCCTTTTAAAGGCTCCTTGAGATAGGAATTTTTAAATCTAGAGAAGCTGAGGCCCTAGGGGGAAAGGTAAGTCCCTTTTTATGTTTTCCAGTGATGGCCTTAATATTCCTCTCAGCTTAACAAACTTTCAACAGGTTCTTCCTAACTATAAGTCCCTTTTCTTAGAGTGTTTACTTTAGAAAACTTGTGATTATTGTTTCTCTGCCCCTTTGGTATGTATATAAATCTCCTTATAAGCCTGTTGCTATTTTACTGCCCAGGGAATGTCTGTCTCAGGACCTGGAGCCATCCCTTTGAAATGTAATTATTAAGGAAGATAGTGCTCCAATCTCTCTGTGGGAGGGTAGGAATCTAATATGAAGGTTGTAAAGCTATTTGTATTGAAGACACAAGTAAGTTTACTTTTGCATTATGTAAGACCAACTAGCGAGCAAGGGGACCGGATTTTAAGTCTCCCAAACCCTTGTTTATATGGACTTGTGTTCAATCTCCTATTGCAATAGTCTTGAAGACTTTCTTGCCCATTTAACTTTGGTGCAGTTTTTCTTTGACAATAGAAACCTTGAGGTTCAGCATTTATTGTTTTTTCTCTACAACAGTGTTGACTCATTTCTTCCTTCTTTTTTTTTTTTTTTTTTTTTTTTTTTTTTTTTTTTTGGTGGCAGGGGGGCAGGGGGCGAGTACCAGGTATTGAACTTAGGGGCACTCAACCACTGAGCCACATCCCCAGCCCTATTTTATATTTTACAGACAGGGTCTCACTGAGTTGCTTAGTGCCTTGCTTTTGTTGAGACTGGCTTTAAATTTGTGATACTCCTGCCTCAGCCTCCCAATGCTGGGATTACAGGCTTGTGCCACTGCACCCAGCTCATTTCTTCCTTCTTGCTTAGAAAATTTCTCACATTCTGATTTCTAGAGATTTGCTAATTTGCACTCAGAATGAAGCTACCACTTCAAGTCATTTTGAAGGTAGTATGTGATGTGCAGGAGGTAGAACTATCCAGGTGGAACATCTCTTTGAGGGCATCCCAAATGAGGTGTGTGCTCATAGTAAGGCATTAGCATTGGAAAATAAAGAACAGACCAACCCTCTCCCGCCTCTTTATTATTAAAGGGACATGAGAAAAATGCAGTTATCAAAGAAAGTTGCTGAGAATGTAGGATCCTGTTAAAGAAGGCTGTTTTGGTTAAGGAGAAAAGCTAGAGGGAGCCAGAGAGGAAAAGGTTGCAAACAGGCTTCGCAAAGGTGAAGATAGTGTGGAAGAGTGTTCTTAAAGTACAGGGAATGAAAGAGATCCATTTAAGATGAGGAAGTAAGGTGGAGGGTGTTTGAGTAGAAATGAAATGAAAGATGGAAGAGAAAAAACCAGTAAGCAGGAGGGAGAGTCAATTTAGGGTATGGTTAACAGAGAAGGAAATGGGTAGCTTGAAAAGTTTGGTAGAAGCACTTACTACTTGCATGAGAAGAGAAATACCAGAGAAACAGTAAGATAGTCATCTTACTAAAGGAACCTAAAGGATTTAGGCAAAGCACTTTGACACACTGACTTCTTTCACCCACCATTGTCCAAAACACACAAGCACAAACAAGTTGAGTGTAGTGTTGGCATTTAGAGGTACCACAGATTCCCCCTCACTGTCTTAGGGAGTTTAGAAGATTGAGTTAAACTTGTTGATCTTTTTAAAAAATATTCTCTTATTTGCTTAATGTCAGCTCTGTTCCCTAGTTTCCTTTTTCTTCTTCACATACTTTCTTATATAAAATGACTGAGAGCAGACTAGGAAATGAGAGTAGATTATGAGAAAGAAAAACAGACTAACAAATTGAAAGAGAAAAAAAGTTTACTCCTAAATGTATCTGCAAAATAATGCTGGGGAGTATCATGTCAACATATTATATAAGTAAAATGCGGTTAAATGCATTATTTATCAAATCCTAGTGTGAGAACTTAGAAAAAATTCATAAAAGTCTTAAATTCTCTTGAGGAAAGTTGAAAGGAAAACAATACTTGAAGTGAAGTCAGAGAGAAACTTTAGACATCAGGAGGAACTTCCAGATCTGAGTCTAGTACCCAGGAAGCTCTCATGGAGCCTTTCAGTATTGGAGAGTTATTCACTTGTCCAGGTTTGGAAAGGGGTAACCTTTACCCCACCCCAGGGAAGAGAATTTCTTCTCCAGGGGTCTTCCTGCTAGACAGACTCTGCCTGGGCCAGGCTGGCTTTCCCAAGGGCCCTCAACATAGCCCCCTTCATTTCCTTGTTGCGCAAACTGTAGATGATAGGGTTGCACATGGGGGTGATGATGGTGTAGAGGAGGGAGAAAGGCTTGTCTTTGTCAGGCCCATGTGTGCTGCGGGGATTCATGTAGGAGAACATAGCCGAGGTGTAGAAAAAGACGACCACAGTCAGGTGTGAGGCACAAGTGGAGAAAGTCTTCCCCCGACCTGAGGAGGAGGCTCTGCCCAGGATGGAGGTCAGGATGCGGGCATAGGAGGTGACAATGAGCACCATGGGGCTGAGCAGCACCACAATGGCATCAGCAAAGATCACTTTTAAACTAAATAGAGGGTCCCCACAGGAGAGGGAAATCACTATGGGGGCCTCACAGAAGAAGTTCTCTACATGGTTGTCTCTGCAGAAGGGATTCCTGAATGACATATACTCAAGGAAGATGCCATTGATCATCCCAAAGAACCAAGAAGTGCCCACCAGCCTCACACAGACCTGTCAGCTCATGATCTGGGCATAGCTAAGTGGTTGGCAGATAGCAACATAACGGTCATAGGCCATGAATGCCAAGAGGATGCACTCGGCCACTCCCACAAAGAAGACCAAGTACATCTGGGTCATGCAAGAGACAAAGGAGACAGTGTGGTTCTTGACTACCAGGTGGATCAACATCTGTGGGATGGTGGTGGTGATGAAGCAGATATCCAGGAAAGACAGGTGGCCAAGGAAGAAGTACATGGGGCTATTGAGCCTGGGGTCTGTCCAGGTGATGAGGATGATGAGGCCATTCATGGCCATGGCAAGGCCATAGAGAGCTAGGAAGAGTGTGAAGAGCAATGTCCGAGTGGAAGGGTAGCTCTGCTCAAAGCCCACGAGAATGAACTCTGTCACTGTGCTGACGTTCCTTAGGTCCACCATCTGGGCATGCTTGAGTGGGGAAGACAGGAAAATCACAAGAGAGATGTACAGTAATGTAAGGTACTCACTTGTGCCCAGAAATCTAACTATAAAACAGGATGGATAAGGGGTGATAAAGGTTTTGGAAATTAGTGAGATCTAACAAGTTGGTGGTGCAGTAGGATAGTGAAAATGCCAGGGTTGCCACAGGCTGTGTACATAGAATTATAATATCATACATGATGATTTTATTTTACTCTTGATTTAAACTGGCCTCCACTGAAGTATTGCATCTGTTCCAGGGCCCTTAATGCTGAAGGATTAGCCACTAATCAGAATACATTCAGAGACTAAGAAATAAAATAGCCGTGGCTGAGACCTATGTCAAATGAGGAAAGGCTTAAGGAATTGAAGAATAGAGTATTTGAAGGGAGGAGATCATGGTAATTAACTTATAGAAGATCATATTTTGGAAGACTTCAAGACATAATTGAAGGTATATTTTTCTAGAGGAAAAATATGCTCAGTCTTTGTGTACTTAATTTAAGATGATGAATGGATTGAAATTTCAGGGAAAATAACAACATTCTGCCAGAATTGTACCTCAGGTGAGAGTGCTTTGCACATTTCTGGAGACACTCATGTTTAGCTCTTCCTCATAATCCACATTTTCCAAGACTCGCTCTCCGGGAAGTTGCTGTGACCACATAAACCACTGATGTTGTGCATGCTGGAGATACAGCCTGATTGTGAGGTCTTGCATACTTTCTTAATGGGAGATGGTTTTATCCCTCAGATTAAAATTTAGGGCTACATAACCATTAGGTGGAAAAGATTCAACCATCTCTGTGAGAGAAGGGAATTTACGAGCAGGGCACAAACCTAACCTTTCTGGAATGGACCTTCAGAGAACTTTGAGTCACCCCTTTGCCTCTAGGAGTAGATCTTTAGAGGATGAGCACTCACAATTCACATGTTCTTATTTCACTACTGAAGTCATTATGTTCATATCAAATCTCTTCACTTCTGCCCACCACTCCTCACATTTTATCTTCTCCTTTCTTTTCTGTATATTCTCATGCTGTCTTCTGTGTGAGTCCCCTTTCCCTTTTTCTACCTACTTCTAATCCTATTTTCTTCTCTCCCTCCCATCTCATCCTTGGTAATGTTTGCCTGATGTTTATCTAAGTCTGAATGAACTATCCTATCTTACCCATACTTTCAAGTTCTCATGTTTTCTTTTTTTTTTTTTCCCTTCCTTTTTCTTTTTGCAGTATTGGGAATTGAACCCAATGCACTCTACCACTGAGCTGCATCCTCAGCCCTTTTAATTTTCATTTTGTTTTGTTTTGCAGCAAGGGGGATTGAACCCAGGTGTGCCTTAACTCTGAGCTATTTCCCTGCCCCTTTTTACTTTACATTTTTGAGACGAATTCTCACCAAGTAGCCCAGACTGGCCTTAATCAAGTTCTCATGTTTTCTATCTGCATTTTAGAAGCTAAACCTAGCTTTAGACCTACCCTATCACTACTACTCCTATTTTTCTCACTCCTCTTCCTCTTGCTCCTCCTCCTTCCAGGGGTGCTTAACCACTGAGCCACATCCCCAGCCCTTTTTATTTATTTATTTTTGGGGGACAGGGTCTCACTGAGTTGCTTAGAGTTGCACTAGGTTGCTGAGGCTGGCCTCAAACTTATGATCCTCCTGCCTCAGCCTCCTGAGTCACATGGTGGTTTATGAACCACCATGCCCAGCAATCACTACTATTCTTCACAGATCTGGATTCCCTCTACGTGTGATTTCCTGGTAGATCAAGGCAATGTCTGGACAGTTAGTCTATTCCTGTCATATTCACTTTGGGATGTTCTTGTGTCTAGGACTTGTCTTAAAGAAAAGGGAAGGGAAGGACAGAGAGCAATGTCTAAGATGTAATTTGGAAAGCTGCACTCAGTCGACATGTGAAGACTGAAGTCAGAGTTTGGGCAAGATCAGTCAGCAAGTGAGACTCCACAGAAGTCTGGGACTTGTCCAAGAGGAAATTGAGGTTTGACCTGAAGAATACTAGGAACTGCTAAAAGATAAATGGTTACCTGTGGCTCATGTTCATTGTGCCTAGCATCTACAGCCTTGTTAGCCACCATTAAGGGTTAAGCAGTTATCTAAATAAATGAGATAATATAATGGAAAACACATCCTACCTCATTCTGTTGCTCTTCTGGCAATGATATTTGTCACTGAATCACCATGCCAAGTAACAGAGAAGATCTTATGGTGTTTGATGAGGAGCTGGTCCAGGGAGGATGGTCTGGCTTGGGTGGCCACTCTGTAAGAGAATGGTGTCTGATGACCTTGTTAATTCTTTGATATCTATACTATCACAGAAAATGTCTACCTAAGCAATATTACTAAATTACATGTGCACAGCACTTTACAGCATAGGTGTGAAACCTTAGATGCCCCAAATTACCATTTAAAGTAATATAAAATATTATGTCCCTTCTTATCTTGTTTCTTTTGATCTTCTCAGGTCTTTAAAATTTTGCCTCTATGCTTGACTTAAAAATCACGTCTTGGCCATGTATGGTGTCACATGTCTATAATCTCAGTGACTTGGGAGGCTGAGGCAGGAGGATTGCAAGTTCAAAGCCAGCCTTAGCAACTTAGTGAGGCCTGAGCAACTTAGTAAGACCCTGTCTCAAAATAGAAAATTAAAGGACTAGTAATGTGGCTCCATGGTTAAGCGCCCCTGGGATCAATTGCTGGTACCATTAAAAAAAAAATTACATGTCTTTCTGTTAGTTAAAGAAAAACCAGCAAGATAATTAGGAAAAAATCCCTTTAGCTTTAAATAAGCATTTATTGTTTTGTAAAATAAAACTGTCCTTACAAATATATTTTCTGACAAAGATTTCTCAGAATGAGCTTCAGAAATTGTTGCTGTGTCTTCTAAAACTAATTTTGAAGCTCTGAAATATAATTTTTATGGATTATCCTAATTAATGGACATGGTGATATTTAAAATTTAATCTGTCTTCTGAAGTGTGTGTGTGTGTGTATGTGTATGAAATTTCTTTGTTAAACCAGAAGAGGATCCTGATATTTTCTTCTTCCACTGCACAGAGATAAAATTTTTTTAAAAAATCTATCCATGATTCCTTGGGTTTCCTATTTAAAGAATTGAGGGTCTGTGATCTCATTTAAATTAACAATAATTTACAAAGTAGTTCATATCCATCATGACATTTGAGCCTCCATTTTATTATTGTACCTTAATGATGTAATTTAATCTCATTGAAGAACTGCTGATAAGTTAGGTTGCATAATGTAGCTGAACACAGTTTGGCAGGGAGAAAAGAATAGAGAATGAATTTTCAGCTGTGGGTCTACAGTGATGTCATAGTTGATTTAATTAACCTACTGTTCTGACCTATTTTAGAACCATCTGCAAGCAAAATAGAAACAGTCCAACAGTTCCAAGAGCCTCTCAAAAGAACAGTAATTTGTATTAGTGGAACAGCCACATGATGGTGGAAACTGGACTGTTTTGATTACTACACCCCTGGTTATCCATAGACTTAACAGGGTAAGAGAATAAAATGCTGGATACCATTAGAGGTGGACTGGGTGGGAAATGGCTTCTTTTCTATTCTTGATGTTTTCTTCCACGTGAAAGGGAATTGTCACAACACTCCTGATCTTCACTTTCTTTCTTCACACTATTGCAGGGGAAATGGAGTATCTTACCTGATTGGTGATTTTAGAAAGGGAAACCGATCACATGTATTTCATTCTTTTTCCTTCACCTTCCTTTTAGAAGTGAGTGATCTCTAGGACATGCTCTGCCCCTGTTTGGGAAGGCTCCATTGCTCTCCAGTGCTGCCAGTGACTGGGGAATAAGTCCCAACTCCTGGCTTCCATATTAGGAAGTCCATGTCTGGTTTGTTATTAATAAAGGTAATATTTGGGCTTTATCTGTTGACTCTTTGTGTTATTTTCAGTTGATTCAGAACCAGAGGGGAAGAGTAGTATTATTTAATGGACCCCCTCAAATTTCCAATTATTATAAATAATATCACATATATGTTATAAACAAAGATATGTGATAAACAGTTTTGGCTTTAATGAAAAGAAACTCTAAGACATTATAATGTATGGCAGATCCTAGAAGGAAAAATTCGGTTAATACACATATTTTGAATTCTCACAGTACAGTGTTGTTAAGTTATGAGAGTTCTACATTCCATTGCTACAGGAGCACAATGAACAATTATGCTATTGTAGACCAGACTGGTGAGAAAATGTCTCATTATCATGATTCTTGTCCTATTTCCTGAAGAGGAGCAGGACATGTTCAACAGTTAGCACAGTGTTGTTGTTGTTCTCCAAGCATGCTCTAACCGTAGGAAATATGCTCTTTTGCAGAATTTTAGTATTAATTCTATGGAACATATTTTAAGAATGGGGTTAGTTCACTTGAATTGTATGTAAACTCACAACCTCGTTTAAATTATGCATATTTTTCTTAGAAAGTGTCGGTCTCTGTGAGGTTTGGCTATTTTCTTGCAGTTCTGCTTTAAATAAAATGTGCCTCTCATAATTTCAAATTTTATACCACTTGAAACTGGGTTTTTTTTTTATGCATACTGACATTTTTCTCTCTTTGTATTAAATAACATCATTTTATGATACAGAAAATCATTGCTTTTCTGGGAGGAAATTCTGGGGTTCATGCCCCCCTATTTCTTCTGGCTGCAATTTAAAGTACTCTTCTGTTTTGATGAATTGTTTCCTCAATAGTTTCTGGTATGAAGAGTGATAGAGAATTGAGCATCAAATCCTACCATCAGTAGCCTATTTTTCTCATATTTTTTTATTGGTGCATTATAATTATATGTAATGACCATCAGTAACTTCTTAAGACTATAACTAACCCCAAGAAATCTCAAAGGAGAAGTCCAAGTAAACAGTTTATTATTAGCTGTGGATTTGGCTCCCAGCTGTTGTGTGGGAGGGATCTTGGCTGTCACAAGTGGGACAGACCACATGGTAAGCTCTTTTCCTTGTGCCACTCAAGGATCTATGGCCTTCCTGCTAAAAGTAACAGGAAGCCTTTTGTTTGCTTCCTTGAAGGCCTGTGCTCCAATTTGTCTTTCACAGTTAAAAGGAGAACAAACTGACCTATGAACACAGGGAAGTGATTAGGGGTGTAGTGGAATAACTCAATAGTATATGTATGATTTAAGTTCAGAAAAATGTCATTGGTTCTAAATCACCATAGAGGCAATACTTCTGATCAGAAGATCTTACATATATATATATATATATATATATTTTTTTTTTTTTCCAACCGAGAATGAGAAATGAGAAGAGGGGAAAAACTACTAAACTGAAGCTTCGGAACACTTTTGGGAAGTTCATCCTGGGAAATGCTTCTATGGTGACCATGGTGTTGCATTTTCTTCAAGGTCAGAAATGATAGTTGGAGGAAATTCTTCTTGTACAAAGGATTTTAAACATTGAAATGATAGGTGAAGGAGTACCATCCTTCAAACCTGCTCTGCAGGTTTTGAAACTATTTTCATGAAAGTTCCAGAATGTCAGATCCAGTCTAGAGTTGGTCTAGTACTAGGACAAAGGATGGTGGCCTGCACAGTTACCAGTGCCTCTGGGAGCTACTATGGCCCTTCCCCCTAATCTCCTTCCTTAGTTTATGGTGGTAACAAATCCTTAGTTGCCCAAGTCATAAACTAAGAAGATACCTTTCAATTCTTCCTTTCTAACCTCCATATTAAATTGCCATTAAATGCTGGCCAATATTCATCATCTTCTGCTCTCTTAAAGTCACTCTGTATTCCAGCTATGACTTATCTTTCCTAAGCACTTCATAGTTTTTTAAGCCTCCAGGTTTCCGCACATATTCTCACCCTCTCCCTGGAGTTCACTCTCTGAACACTTTCTCCACCTGACAAACTCCTGCTTCTACAATACCAGCCTGAACCCTTGCATTTACAGTGAAGCCTTTATCAGTAACTCCTACCCACCTCAGTCCATGTGAACTTGCACTTGTTCCTGCCTGTAGAGGAAATACTCATTAAATACTGTAATGTCTTGCCCTCTAGATTATGTATGCACTCCTTAAATACAGAGATCTTATATTCCTATCTCCTGGCACACTGTGCACCACAGCAATTTTTCAATTTATTTGTTGAAAGAATGGTGGAATAAATAATTTTCTATATAATTTAATGTTACCAATTATATCAAATAATCTCCTTTAAACCTGTTTTTCTCATCTATAAAATGAAAAAAATACATATTTGCCTGATAGGTTTGTTGTAAAGATTAAGAGGGATTTTTTTTCATTTAACCAAAATATGTGTGTGTGTGTGTGGTATAGATCTTATAGAACAGTATCTGCAATAGAAAAGGTGCATAATAAATTTTAATTTCCTGCCCCTTTTTCTAGGTCATCAAATAAATGAAAAACCTTAATTAGGTCACTTATGTTTTTAAATGTCAGTAATCCTCAAAATACCCGAATTCTTTTAAAAATGAAACCCACCAATTAAAAATGTATTTCCCAAGCATTGTTAAGTGCTATAGATTCTGTGTCCTGGAGAGCATACAGTCCAGCTGAGGGTAGAGATATTTGACAAAGCATAAAATAATATAGTTAAGAGCCTTAAAGTACTTTCAACAGAGTACTCAGGGGTTTCCAGAGTAATGAGATAACAAAATAGGAAAAATTTACACAAAGAATAAAAAACTCATGTGCAAGAAAAAGTATCTGCTAATGACTGACAGATTCAAAGAGATTATTATTGGAAAAAGGTATCTTTGTAAAATAAAAAAGGCCAATATAAGTAAGAACAATGGTTAAACTCAAAAATGCTTCAGTTTAGTTATAAACTTGGAATAATACTTAAATTTTGTGGAAGGCCTTACGAAATAGAAAACAATCATAAAAGATATTCTTTTAGAATTATTAGTGAATACATAATTTTTGTAATATAAAGGACAGAGTCACTGATGAAAAAGTTTTTTTTTCTTCTTTATACAGGACAATAAACAGAAATTCCTGCACCCAAATTTGATAATGAGCAGACTGACTGGAAGTCAAATTTTATAATGAACAAAACTTAAAATTTAAACATCAAATATATAAAATAAATGATATAAATTCACTGGGTATAGTTTGAGAATTGAATGAACTTTGCAACTCAGTACTGGATACTAAAAGCTAGCATTTAGTATTTACAAGCCTTGTATTCCCTCTTCCTTCTCTGAAAATTCCCCTGGTCCTTAAATTAAGTCAAGAGACATCCTATAGGAAGAAGGCAAAGGCATCCATCCTATTGATTCCAGCCCAGAGAGTGTGCAGTTTGGTCTAAATTGGCTAATAGATTTCTCTCTGTTAACTAAGAATAGGAGACTACATAGTTTTTTTCTTAAATGGAAAAGTCAATATAATTTAGAAGTCAGATTAATAAAAGCAAAAACAAAAACAAGCCACTAATCACTTAAAAATATAGACATGATGATGTACTCTAGAAATAGATGTGAGATGGGTCCCGAAAGTACCCTTGCTAAAATACAAGGGCAACCAGGATCTTACATTAGTCCTTATTAGTGAAACTGGGGTTATCCACAATCAAAGAGAAAAGGGGAGAAGGCACCAGTTGCAGTGCTATTTGAAAGACTTTGCTGCCTATCTGTGCAGGAAGAGAATCAGGTAATTGCACCCGATTGGGTAGGTATCTCACAATAGGAATGTCAGAAGGAGAGGGAACTACATTGACACCTTTTAACAGGAGCAAAAATAAATAGATGAATAAACAAACAAACAAATAGATAAATAAAATTTGAAAAGCATGGTGCATAGGATGACCCTGCAAGACCAGAATCCTTCTCTGCCAGGTCTCCCTGAACCTAAAGCCTATTGTAACCCTGTTATTAGAAAGACAAAACTAGGTCCTAACCACATACTCAAGTGGCCGGAAAAGAATAGTTGTTTCCCACATGATTTTAGATGTTACTGAGAAAGCCTTGGAATTATGGAATTTTTAAAGGTTTAAAAACTTGAGAAATGATTTTGGGATGCCATGATTCTCACTAACACATCTACATGAACTTTGAGGAATTTAAGAATAAAATTGGGAGACAACAGTTCATATACTTTTACCATGCATCTTCCAATAAAACTATAGAGATAAAACTATAGAGATAAAAGTAGGGATTCATATTTGGCCAAATGTTTGGAGGACATCCATAAATGGTTTTAAAAGAAGGACAGGATCCTTAGTGTGAATCCTTGTAGGTTTCTGCTAGAAGCTCTGTTATAATTTAGCAATCCATTCCAGTGTCTCACCAACTCTGTTCAAAAATCTTTCCATAGGCCTACTCATTTCTTTTTTAAAGTTCATTTTCATTTCCTTTTTTGCCCCAATTTTTGTTAGATTGAAATTATATAAAAATATAGACCAGTCTTAATTCCTCGTGATGCCTTGTCAGTAATTGGCTTGCAAATAGAGATTTGTCAAATTGAGTTAAATTGTAGAAATTTTCTAAATTGTCTCATTGTTTCCCTATCAGTTTTTTCTGATTTCGTTTTACTTCATCTGCCTCTTTGCTACTGGATCCACTTCAATTCCTACCCGTTAACCCCTGCCCTGGTGTTTTCACCAGTAGAGGAGATTAAACCCAGGCCACCCTGCCACTGAGCTCATCCCCAGCTCTTTTAATTAATTAGTTTATTTTGAGAGAGTCTCACTAAGTTGTCCAGGCTGGCTTCAAACTCTCTTTCCTCCTGCCTCAGCCTCTTGAGTTGCTGGGATTACAGTCATGCATCCAGCTCTGCATCCCTCTGATCTCTGAGGTACCTGTGGCCCTTGATGATGACTGGCCAGGGCCAAAGGTTATAGATATACCCCAACTTGGCATGGAACCGAGCCTCTGTGATGTTAAAAAAAAAAAAGTAAATGTAGGCCACAAACTTTCCTGAAGATTTTTCTTATTTAGCTGCATCGATGGGAGATACCATAAGTAATGGAAATACTGAAAATAACCTCAAACTCATTTTATAGGTGAGAAGCTAACTTCATATTATGCCTCCCTTCAATCTCATAGGACTTCATCTCCTTCCATTAGCCCTGATGCTTCTCTAGCAGGGTCCTAAAGTGAATCAGCTATCCATTAGAGAAGCTAAAATAAAACCAGACCAGACTTATTACTTCCCATCCTTCTCACAGTTACTTTCAAGATGGAAATTTAAACAAAGAGAGTAAAACAACCAGAAAACTAAGGGAAAGAGAAAATTATATGCAAAGATATTCATAAGAATGCTCCTCCGAATATTTAGAATCTGTGCATGTTCAAGTATGGGTGAATAAGAAATTGGGAGAAGAATTTAGTAATCAAGAAAAACTACTAAATACCAGTGGACTGGAGAATAACTCCAGGTGTTCCTTGATAATAATTAATCTGAGCTATTTTGTTATTTAAAATGCCTGAAAAAAATCAGAATGACTCTAAATAGCTTAGAGAAGAAAAGAAAGAAAATGAGAGACAATGAGAGAAAGAAAAGGGGAGAGAGAGGTGATTTGAAATGACTCTAAATAGCTTAGAGGAAGTGGATGAGAGAGAAAGAAGGAGACAGACAGACAGATACACAGACACAGGAAAAAACATGCTGAAGAGAATTGGTAGTATTAGTACTATCATCTATACCAATAGGATGTTGAGGAGAAAAAGCTGAAATACAGAGTCCTGGACTAAGAAACAGTCCTTAAGGTGAAAAGTTACATATTCATGAGATTCAAAAGAGCAAAACAACTCCATAGCAAGAAAGCATGTACCTGATTTAAAAATAGATAAGGACTTGAATAGGTATTTCTCAAAAGAAGACAGAAAGATAGCCAACAGGTATATGAAGAAATGTTCAACATATCTAATAATCAGGGAAATGCAAATTAAAACCACAGTGAGCTATCACCTCAACCTATTAGAATGGCTATATATATATATAAATATATATATATATTTAAAGAAAGGCAAGGATGTAGGAAAAAAGGAACTCTTTAACCCTATTGGTGGGAAGGTAAATAAGTTCAGTCATTATGTTGAACATTATGGAAGTTTCTCATCAAATTAAAAATAGAACTGTTATATAATTCAGCAATCCTACTCTAGGTATATATTCCAAAGGAAATGAAATCAATATGTGGAGGAGAAAATTTCACTCTCATGTTCATTGCAGCATTATTCACAATAGCCAAGAGATAGAATCAAATGATGTGCTATGAACACATGAATAGATTTTTAAGAATGTGGTAAACCCAACAGTGTACTATTCAGCCTTAAAAAGCAGGAAATACTGTTATTTTGGACAATATGGACGAACCTAGAAGATGTTATGCTTAAATGAAACAAGCCGGGAACACAGGCAAATACGTTATGTTCTCACATGTGGAATCTAAAATAATTGGTCTCTGACACAGAAGAAAGATTGATTACAGAGGCTAGGGGTGGAGGAATTGTTCAAAGGACACAAAATTTCAATTAGGAGCAATAAATTCAAGAGATCTATTATACAAAATGGTAACTATAATTAATAAGAATATATTATATACTTGAAAATTGCTAAAACATTAGATTTTAAGTGTTCTTACTACAAAATTTATAAGTATGTGAAGTAACAGATACGTTAATTAGCTTGATTTTGCATTTCACAATGTGTAATACATTGAAACATCATGTACACAATAAATATATGTAAGAGTTATTTGTCAATAAAAATGTTTCACAGTCTTAGTTTGAGTTAGATTTAGGGCACAAAATGAAATGACTTTGTTACTTCAAGCTAAATGACTTGAAAAAAATTATTTTATTTTTTGGTACCAGGGTTTGAATCCAGGGGTGCTTAACCACTGAGCCACATCCCCAACCCTTTTCTTAAATTTTTATTTTGAGACAGGGTCTCGCTAAGTTCTTAGGGCCTTGCTAAGTTGCTGAGGATGGCTTTGAAGTTGCAGTCTTCCTGTTTCAGCCTCTGGAGCTGCTGGGATTACAGGAATGTGCAACCATACCTGGCCAAACTATTAATCCTTTTTTTAAACTCCAGACCTAATCATTTAAAAATGATTTGTGAAGCCAATGTATAAATTTAAAGATAAAATACATTAATGTTCATGCATTTAAAAAGACACACCTGAAACTTAATCTCATCATTTGGCCAGTGTCCTACTTGTCAACTAAAGTGCTCCTGCAGTAACCCATAGAGACAAGAAAGTCTCTCCCACTCTAATTCTTCCTAATTTTCCTGTGAGGAAATTCTTTACCTCTAACAGGTCTTTTTCCTCATATATTGAAGTCTCCTTTCCTCTTAACTGCCTTCTAGAAACACTGTAAGACAACAACAAAAAAACATGGAACCTGTTCTCTGTGTCACAGTCTCTAAGAGCAGATCATCCTTGAGTCATTTCTTTCCTAGGAAACAAGAAAAGAAAATTCCAGAAAAACAGAAAAAAAAAAAAAACCAAACTGAAATGCATAACTAAAGAACAGGGGTAAAGAAAGAAAAAAATAAGAAAAAGTAGTCAGAGATCAAGGAGCGATCTCACTAAACAAAAAAACAAAAGAAAAAGAAAAAAGAAAGAAAAAGGTTAAAACCAAAGAAAGAATTAGACTGAAATATAAAAAAACAAGAAGAATGTGAAAATACAGATGAATATAGAAGTACATCAGGAGACACAGATACCAAAAGCCCCAACCTAGAGATAAGAAAAAGAAAAACAAACAAAAACCAAGGAGATAAAAATTTGAACATGGAAAAGAGTCTGCAAGGCCTACCTACCATCACACTGCCTGGTGATGTGCAATCATATCTAGGGATCCAGGTGTTGTCCCTAGCCCTAGGAACAAGAGCCTGACCTGGGCTGTCTCCCCCTTCCTGGCCTTTGGAGACAGGCAGGGTGGCCCTCTCAGTCACACCCAAACGATCTGTCCCTAAGTCAGACTGAGAGATCCTGATGGAAATGTGGAGGAGAGATACAGAGGAAGACATGACTAACAGAAGAAAGTTGGGACAATGAACTAAGCTAAATGTCTAGAGAGGAAGAAACCGAGCAAGGGGGTTAATTGGGTCAAGATCTGTGACATCTCCCCCATGACAGGAATGCAGTAGTCATTGAGGGAACTAGAGAGTGCTCATCATGTCCACAGAGACAAGGTCAGCTCTCACAGAGGAAATGAGTTCATTCACTGACCTTGTCCATGTCCACAAGCTGGTAAAGACATTGGCTGTGCCAATATCAAGCTCAGAAGAGGAGTCTGAAGGTGCAGAGTGAGGGTGCAGTGGGTTTGCTGTAAACCAGCTACTTTTTATAGGGTTGGGCATATGAGCTCCTTTTCCCTTTGCTCTCCTTTCCAATTCTCTTACTGTGTGCATTCATGGGCGTGCACACACACACACACACACACACACACACACACAACACACACGGGCAGGCATGGGCTTCCACCTGGTTACAGTTGGGAGCTAACTGTAATAAGGCCAACTATGTATTTGTGAGGCCTAATCATTCCAACTGTATCCCTGGGGATAGTCTTGTACCAGTCCTTTCCAAGCCTCCCTTGTGGGCCCATGTCCATGGCAAGTAGCCCTGGAAGTTTAGCATAGTCCCACGTTTCCCTAGGTAATTTATATTCTCTCTACCATATGACTTTATATGTAAGGAGGCCTGGCAAATATCATACTCCTTGTCCTCTCAACGTCAAATCTGGGGACCTTTTAATTCATGTTCACCTATTTCCTAATTTTATTTTATTTTCAAATATTTTTAGTTGTAGATGGACTCAATAACTTCATTTTCAAATATTTTTAGTTGTAGATGGACTCAATAACTTTATTTTATTTATCTATTTATTTATTTATTTACTATGTGGTGTTGAGAATCAAACCCAGTGCCTCACACATATCAGACAAGTGCTCTACCACTGAGCCGCAATTTCAGCCCCCTAATTTTATTTTGAATTAACTTTCTTTTGAGGGTTTCTTCTGACTCCATTACCATTTCTTGTGCCCCCAGTGAAATATTTTCTCTTATTGTTGAGCCTTACCAAATCTTTTATATTTATCTTTTATATTTGGGATATTTGGTAACAACTCAGTTTGTGCACAATAATACACAAAAGTTAACCATCAAGAAACAGAACTTTTGGGGCTGGGATTGTGGCTCAGTGGTAGAATGCTTGCCTCGCATGTGGGAGGCACTAGGTTCGATTCTCAGCACTGCATATAAATAAATAAAGGTCAATCAACATCAACAAAAAAATTTAAAAAAAAAGAAACAGAACTTTTCAGTATAAAATGTCTAATGATCATTCATGTAGTTACTCAAAATATCCTGGGGGAAAAAAAAACAACAAAGTCTTCAAGCACTTTAAAAGCTAACTTCACATCATGTACAACCATAAGAATGGGAAGTTATACTTCATGTATGTATAATATGTCAAAATACTCTCTACTGTCATGTGTTTCTAAAAAACAAATAAAAATATATTTTAAAATCATTTCTATACCTACTTGCATTGAAAGGTCAATTAGCTGATATGCTAGGTAGGAAGCTTGTTAGACAGCTTATTTTCCTATAACCTCTGGTCTGCAGTATTTTCCTGACAGAATTCCAACTCAAAAATGATGTAAAATTCAAATTGTTCCAAATGATACTTTTCCTTTCCTCTGAAAGCATTGGATTAAGTAAATTAGTGCACGTATTTCTGTCTGACATTATAATGTTGAAATATCATTTCCTATGGTATATTTATTTTGTGCGCTCATGGGTAAAAAAATAATTATACCCAGAAACAATTGTTCAAAAAGTGGTATAACTCCAGGAGCCATGAGGACAAAGAATTGTTGACTTCATGCATGTTCTGTGAGGTAAGTCTATATATTTTTATTTATTTAGCTTTTCACTGGTGGCATGCTATAATTTTGTGCTTTCTTCCCATGAAGGGTCCCCCTTTTCATTAGAATTATTCCTATGTACTTTATATTTTGGATACCATTTAAAATAGTATTTTATTTCATTCATATGTGACAATGAAAAAGTGACTAAATGGAAGTAGAGAATAGAATATTGGTTACCACTGGGAAAGGAAAGGGAAAGATGGGAGAAGTTGGTCAGCAAGTACAAGGTTACAAATGGAAGGAGTAAGTGGAAGTGTTCTATGGCACAGTAGGGTGAGGATAGCCACCAACAATGTATTGTATATTCCCAGATAGTTAGAAGAGAGGTTTTGGAATGCTTTCATTACAAAGAAGTGATATGTGTATAAGGTAATGATATGCTTACTATCCTGATTTGATCATTGCATAATGTAAATATGTATCAAATCATCACATTATACTCCATAAGTACATACAACAATTGTGTCACTTAAAAATAATAAACAGAGTGTGGTGGTGCAGGTCTATAATCTTAACTACTAGGAAGCTAAATTGGAGGCTAAATTAGTGAGACCCTGTTTCAAAATAAAATTGTAAAAAAAAAGTGAGGGATGTAGCTCAGTGGTAGAGCACTTATGTAGCATGTACAATGCCCTGTGTTCAATCCCCAGTACCAATAAATAAATAAATAAATAAATAAATAAATAAATAAATAAAAATTTGAAAGATGAAATAGTATCTTAAAAATCATGTTTTCTAATTTTTTGCTGATTATAAAAATGAAATTGAATTTTTGCATATTGAATTTGTGTCCAGTGACCTTGGTAAGTACCACAAATTTTGATAAACCATCAGTGCATTCTTTTAGTTTTTCTATGAAGACAATCACATCATCTGTAAATACAGTTTTATTTTTTCTTTTTCAGTTCTTATACCATTTATTTCTCTTCTTGCTCTATTATGCTGCCTAGGATCTTCAATATGATCTTGAATAAAAATAGAAATAATTGTTACCCTAGGCTTGTTTATGACCTTAAAGATGATGCTTTTAATGTGTCATTATTAAAGATGATGTTTGTTATAAGATTTTGAATGTGATCACTTAATAACTTAAGGAAGTTCTTTTCCATTCCTGGTCTACTGAGAGTTTTCTTTTTAAATAATAAAAAGGCCAGATGCGGTGTCCCATGCCTGTAATGCCAGCAGCTCAAGAGGCTGAGGCAGGAGATAGCAAGTTCAAAGCCAGCCTCAGCAATTTAGCGAGGCTCTCTCTCAAAGAATAAATCAAAAGGGCTAGTGATGTGGCTCAGTGGTTAAGAGCCCCTGGGTTCAATCCCTGGTTAATAAATAAATAAATGAATAAAAAAATAAATAATAAACATGTGAAGTTTCAATATAATTGATGGTTTTCCTGTATTTATTGAGATGCTCATGTGGTTTTCCTTCATTTGTCTGTTAATGCAATCATTTACATTAATTTATTTTATAATGTGAAATCAATTTTGAATTACTAGGATAAACTCTATTTTGGTTAAGATAATTAACTTTTTAGTACATTGTAAGCTACAATTTGTTAAAATTTCATTTAGGAATTTTGCAGTTTTATGTTCATGAGTAAGATTAGCTTACTTTGTTTTTGTCAAGTTTTAGTATCAAAAAGTTATGTTAAGATCATCAAAAAATGTTGATGTGTTTCCCTTTTTTCTGGTATGTTTGTGTTATTCAGTTTCTTATCACTATAATGAAATACCTGAGAAAATTAACTTATAAAGAAGATGAGTTTATTGGTCTATAATTAGCCTCATTTCTTTGGGCCTATGACAAGGCAGCACACTGTTGCAGGAGTGTGTGATAAAGCCAACCACTCAATGCTCACCGAATATCCAGGAAGCAATAGCGAGCAAAGAGGGGACCAGAGCCGTACAACCACCTTAAGGTCATGCCCCCAATGACCTAAAAACCTTTCACCAGGATCCAACTCAAAGTTTTTATCACCTTCTAATAGCACCACCCAGGAGACCTATCCTTTAACACGTGGGAGTTTGGGGGACATTCAAGATCCAAAACTATACTAACATCCAGCATCAGATTTTTTGATTGTTTGGTAATATTTATTTGATTAGGAATTAGGTTGTGTTTACTATTTGCTGTAGCTATAGTATCAGAGGCTAAAATGTCTTGTAGTGTAACTGCTTTGGACTTTACTGTCTTTTGGTTTTCTTCCTAGACAAAGTCTGAGTCTTGCCATTCTTTCAGATGTAATCCCAGAAATCCTTCAGCCCTATTGATGTGGTGGTGAAGTGTCCCTGGGCTTGACCTTCACAAGTGCTTCTCAGCATTTTTTGTCCTTTGTTATGATTTGGATTTGAATTGTGCCCCAAAGGCTCACGTGTTGAGAGTTTAGTCTCCAATGCAGTTGTGTTCAGAGGTGGGGCTTTGGGGAAGTGATTGGATCATGAAAGGTCTAACCTCATTATGGATTAATTCCTTGGTGGAGTTATAATTTAATGACATTATTGGGAGGTGATAGAAACTATAGAAGTTGGGGCCTAGCTGGAAGAAGTAGGTCACTGAGGTCGTGCCCTTGGAATGTCTTGTCCCTGACCCCTTTCCACCACTCCAGGTCCCGAGGAGGTGAGCAACTCTACACCACCATGAACTCTTCACCATGACATTCTGCCTCACCACAGGGGCATAATAATGGAGCCAGTTAACCACGAACTGAAGCATTTGAAACCAGGGTCCAAAATAAATCTTTCTTCCTCTAAGTTGTTTTTCTCAGGTATTTGTCAAAGTAACGAAAAACTAACACATCCTTCTTGGTTGAGACAAGAAGGAGGTTAGAAGACTGGAGCTGGGTATTTTACTTATTCCAGGTTGTTTAGGGTCTGGTAAAATGGTTTTGAGGACAGGCTATTAAGGAGAACAGAGTTGTCTACGCTTATTTCAGAAAGGTTACTTTTCCCTCCTCTTGCTGAAAGTCCAAGGGGACTTTTCTCTGATCTTCACCCTGAGAACCTGGTGGGGCTCCTGGAGGTCTGCAATGTCTAAGCAGTTAGAACTCATAAAAGTGCAGGGGCTCCCTAAGGACAGGCCTCGATGAGTATTGGCCTATGCAGCTAGCCTAAGCTCTTTAAGTGTTCCTACCATGCTCTAGCTCTAGCTTCTACTCCCAGCAAATTGTGATTCTGTGTTCCCCTGTCCCTTGGTTTTGGGATGGTGGTTTGCCCTGTGACTTCCATTTCTCTAATGGGTCTAAAAACTGTTGAAAAGTGTTGAGTTTCTATTTCTTCTTCTTCTCCTTCCCCTCCCTCTCCATCTCCTCCTCCCCCTTATGCCCTCCCCCATCCCTTTTACCTTCCCCTGCCTCCTCCTCCTCTCTCCTCTCTCTAGTGAAGATGAGAGGAACAACTACCAAGCTTTTTACTGTTTACAAATGTCAGTCTAGACTTATAGTTTATTCTTTATCTGTTGGTTAATTAAAATATGTCTCTTAATTTCCAAAAATGTAGGTTTCTTTCTAATTATGTTTTTGATACTGATTTTTAAACTTAATTGCCTTGTGGTCAAATAACATGGTCTGTATAATTTAATTCTTTGAAATGTTTTGAAGATGCTTTATGGACTACTATGTGGACTATTTTGAGAAATTTTCCATTTGTGGTTGGTAATATGTGTCTTGTTCTAGTTACTGAATTAATCTTGTGCTGGGAGGAAATGGATGTTACTCTTAAACAGGACAAATGAAAGGACTTGCAGGATTAAGAGGAATCAAACAGGGATGGTGAAGCATCTTGGGGCTATCTATTAAGAGCAGAGAGTAGGCACCACCTTATGGAGGTCAGGAGGGGAGCAGAGATACCTGTGGCTATAGAAGAAGGTCATAGGATCTGGAAAATCAGGAAAGGAAGCAGGAGAATATACTCTCAAACATTGTCCTCCTTGATCCTGCTAGCAACTCTCACTAGTTGAACCCTAACAGAACTAAAAGGCAACAAAGCTCATTGAGGCAGTCACTAGAGGATTACCTATCTGGACATAGATCAGAAGGAAAAAGTGGGTATTTGGTCCTAGAGAGGTAAAAGAAAATATCCAGTGCACAGGAATGGTAGCATAGACTGTTCTAGGTAGGTGGGGACATATTTCCTATACAGGAGGTATTAGGAAGAAGAAAAGTAATTGGCAAAATCAATAACTGGCATTCTAACATGGGAGTGGGAGAAATTAGGTTCTAATAAGAACATAACTTAAGTTTTGTGTGCCCTAGAAAAGATAGTCATTGGTGAAAGAAGAGAGATTGGGGAGCTAATGAGAAAAAAAATGTTAGAATTCTAGGACATATTCCCACAAGAAGGCACAAGTTTTACAGGTTATACTAAATAGCTTTTGCTGGGGCCCTATTGCAGAAGACCAGAGAGGACAAGGGGTGAGGGTGAGCCAGACAGGAATGTAAACTCGTTAGGAACTATGGAAGGAGAGCTGCTGGATGGATGAGATTTGGTTTGAAGTTAACAGAGGAAAAGGGCAGAATGTAAGTAGGAGACAATGCTAATGGCAGAGAGAAGGGCATGACTGGATAGGAAAAGTGCTATAACTTGTGAAAATCAGAAGAGTCAGGGCAGGCTCAGATCCAGACAAACACAGAGGTCTCAGAGAAGGTTTTATTACAACTGTTTACTTAGTACTTTGCCATGGCAATGCTAGCAGAAACCCTGCCCACAGGCAATTGGATGATGGCTTTGCAGATTGAATTCTGTATTCTGTTTTCTTCTTGGTTCCCTTTTGTTTGTTTTCTTCCATGTCAACACCTCTAATCATCTTCCTGTTTCTGCCCCTTTAATTCCTCTTTTCAACCTCAACACTACTGACACTTTGGGCACCATAGTTCTTCAATGGGGGCTGAGCTGTTCTGTGTATTTTAGAATGTTCAGCAGGTCCTATGGTTTGTGCCCTCTAGATGCCAGTGGCATACTCTCTCCTCCAGTTGAGATGACCAAGAATGTCTTCAGATGTTGCCAAATATCCCCTTGGGGGCAAAACTGTCCCTGGTTGGGGGTCACTGCTCTAGACCATGGATAAAGGTAGGGGAGGAGAGAAAGAAGAGTTGTGAGTAGAGTCCCAGGGAATGTGACTAATACTTACATTGTAAGTAAAACAAGTCTCAAGAAAGAAAGCATGAAAAATGATAAATACATCCAGGCTAGTGATAAAATCTTCAACTGGAAGCAAATAAATGTGCAAATAAGTTGAAGTGTTCTTGTTCTAGTTTTGTATAATGCAAATGTCACTCAAAGATTCCCTGACTCAACACATTTTGTTATATAGTTCAAACCTCCAATTTACAACCAGGCTTTTTGCTTTTGCTTCTGTCCTCCCTCGTCCTCACTAATCCACATACACTTGGTATACAACATCTCCTCTTGCTATCTTTGGGGAGTAAATACAACTCTGTTGATTAATTCTTGCTTTTTAATTGAATTTTGGGGCCACCAGGCAGGGATGGTGTCCCATATCTCACAGCATTTTTTTCCCAACATACTACTTCCACATATCACCTGTGGTGCTCAAACTATTCCTTTCCCAAAGCCTAGATTCCTACTAATTGATTTTGCCCTAGAAAGTAATGCTCCCCAAAGCATGGCCTGGTTGTCTTTTCTCATTGGTTTCTCTGGAGAAGCTTGCCTGCCTTTTCTTAAGTTAGTAATTTATTCATTTTGTTGCGCTTGTTCCTCCAATCATGAAAGTGTATTACAAAGAGAAGTCTGGGAGGATCAATCTGTGCTGGAAGTGAAGTCAGACAGAGGAGCCTTAGACACCAGGAGGAACTTCCAGCTAAGTTGGGTGCCAAAAAAACATAACTCTTTTTTTCCTCAAGGCTTTCAGCTTTGGAGAGTTACTTTTGTTCAGAGTGGGAAAGGGGTAACCTTCTCCCACCCTAAGGGAGGGAATTTCTTCTCCAGAGGTCTTCCTGCTAGACAGACTCTGCCTGGGCCAGGCTGGCTTTCCCAAGGGCCCTCAACATAGCCCCCTTCATTTCCTTGTTGCGCAAACTGTAGATGATAGGGTTGCACATGGGGGTGATGATGGTGTAGAGGAGGGAGAAAGGCTTGTCTTTGTCAGGCCCATGTGTGCTGCGGGGATTCATGTAGGAGAACATAGCCGAGGTGTAGAAAAAGACGACCACAGTCAGGTGTGAGGCACAAGTGGAGAAAGTCTTCCCCCGACCTGAGGAGGAGGCTCTGCCCAGGATGGAGGTCAGGATGCGGGCATAGGAGGTGACAATGAGTACCATGGGGCTGAGCAGCACCACAATGGCATCAGCAAAGATCACTTTTAAACTAAATAGAGGGTCCCCACAGGAGAGGGAAATCACTATGGGGGCCTCACAGAAGAAGTTCTCTACATGGTTGTCTCTGCAGAATGGACCTCTAAATGTCATGTAATCAAGGAGTATGCCATTGATCATCCCAAAGAACCAGGAAGTGCCCACCAGCCTCACACAGACCTGTCGGCTCATGATCTGGGCATAGTTAAGTGGTTGGCAGATAGCAACATAACGGTCATAGGCCATGAATGCCAAGAGGATGCACTCGGCCACTCCCACACCAAAAACCAGATACATCTGGATTAAGCAGGAGGCAAAAGAGACAGTGTGTTTCTTGACTACCAGGTGGATCAACATCTGTGGGATGGTGGTGGTGATGAAGCAGATATCCAGGAAAGACAGGTGGCCAAGGAAGAAGTACATGGGGTTATTGAGCCTGGGGTCTGTCCAGGTGATGAAGATGATGAGGCCATTCATGACCATGGCAAGGCCATAGAGGGCTAGGAAGAGTGTGAAGAGCAATGTCCGAGTGGAAGGGTAGCTCTGCTCAAAGCCCACGAGAATGAACTCTGTCACTGTGCTGACGTTCCTTAGGTCCATTTTCTGGGGCCAGCTTGGGGGGCAAGGATAGGAAAAGCACAGGTGAGTTAGCTATGTATAGGAGCTACTTTGAATGACTTACTTCTGTAAAAACAGATCAGGGGCAAATGAATGAAAACGGCAGTAAAGGAAAATTCCAGTAAACTCCATGTGAGTCTGCAGTGTCGTGGGCACAGAAAATACCAGTGCTACTATAGGCTGCAAAAGTGGAACCATATTACAAGCCAAGGAAAGTTTGTTGTACTTTATGTCAACCAAGTGACACTTGAAATGTTGTACCCAGAGTCCTGGACTCTCTAACAGTCTTTATTTTTAGGAGAAGTTTTCATTTTACAGCAAAACTGAGCAGATAGTACAGAATTTCCATATCTCCCTTGTCCCAACACACGTACTAACTACTTCCCCTCTATGGGCATCCCACACCAGAACAGTACATTTATTACAACTGGTGAGCCTACATGGACACATCATGATCACCCAAGGTTCATAGTTCACACCAGAGTTCCCTCATACTGTTTTACACTCTGGGATAAATGTATGTAACCATGTTGACCATTATAGCATCATCCAGAGTAGTTTCACGGACCTGGCAGTCCTTGTGTTTGCCTGTTCATCCCTTCTTCCCACCTCATGCCCTGACTGATCTTTTCACTATTCCTGTGGTTTTTCTGGATTCTCTATATGAAATGATTATCTAGCAGCGGGATTGTGTTCAGAGACAAACAGGATAATGAATGATCCACAAACCATGTAACAAACCATGAAGGAAATCTAAAGGGAAGACTGAGGTAGAATCTGAGAGGTGACTTTAAGTGTTAATAGGTTTTCCATCAAAAAGAGAGAATTTTATTTTTCTGTATAACCTCAGTGAGTGGGACTACAACAACTAGAGAGTAGAAATACCAGAAGAAAAAATGACTGATTTTTTAAATTAAAAATTGTTGTGTTTTTACCTATAAAAGTAATGTCTGTTCATTATTGAACATCTAGAAAGCACCAACAAGTAAAAGCAAAAATAAATAAATAAAGATAATCACCTAAGGGGATCCAGTTTAGTGTTTTAGTTTGTGTCTTTTTCATTTTTGTTTTTCTGTTTTTTGAAGTGAGGGGTACCAGGATTGAACTTAGGGGCACTCGACCACTGAGGCACAGCCCCAGCCCTATTTTGATATGGTCTCACTGAGTTGCTTAGTACCTCACTTTTGCTGAGGCTGGCTTTGAACTTGTGATCCTTCTGCCTCAGCCTCCAGAGCCACTGGGATTCATTTTTGTTTTTCTACATTTATATATATATTTTAAAGCTTTTGAAACCAACACAAAGTTTGAGACAAGCTTGCCACAGGAGCTTAAGTGGGGGTGGCAGAAGTATATCTGCAGGAGGAAGTGCAGCGATTACAGCTGTTTCCAGGCTAGGGGATCTTCTGCAAGTCCAGCTGAGAGAAAAGGAAAAGGGACAGAAATTCATTTTTATTTGAATGGAGCTCTGGGGCCAACTGCACTCTATCCCACTAGAGCCCCAGGGAGTGTGAGTTCAGAGGAAGCCTTTTTCTAATCCTTCCCTGAGAGGTAGTGACTTTTTGTAATTAGCCCCCAAATACCACTTATGTTAAAGAAGCCTTGCCTGTCAGGAAATTCTGGCCATGAAAATATTTAAATTTTAGCATTTAAAAATTTTTGTCTCAAAAGACAGTCTTTGGGGCTGGGATTGTGACTTAGTGATAGAGCACTTGCCTCATATGTGTGAGGCACTGGGTTCGATCCTCAGCACCACATAAAAATAAATAAAAAATATATTGTGTCCATCTACAACTAAAAAAGTATTTAAAAAAAAGACAGTCTTTAAATAAACCTATACTTCTCTTGGTGGGTTAAAAAAAATAAGGCATTTCTTCTAATGCAAAAGTACTCAAAGTGTGGACCATAGATTGGTAATAGGAGCATCACCTGGGAAACTGACAGAAATGCATATTGTGGACTTTACCTCAGCTCTACTGAATTATAAACTCTGGAGGGGGCACATCAATCAGCAATTTAACAAGCCATCCATGTGATTCTGATACATGTTAAATATAAATAAAACCATTGATTTTTTTTTAATCTTGGGGATTAAACCCAAGGGCTGAACTGAACCACTGAGCTTAACTACATCCCTACTCCTTTTTATATTTTATCTTGAGACTAAATCTTATCTTGAGGCTACGACTTATCTTGAGGCTAAGACTTAATCTCACTAAGTTGCCAAGGCTGGTTGTGATCTTGTGATCTTCCTGCTTTAGCCTCCTGAGTTGCCACCACGACCAGCTGTAAACCACTAGGCTAATGCAAGGGCAGACAAACTATGGCTCTTAGACCAAATAAAACCCACTGCCTATTATTATAAAGTTTAATTGGAACACAACTACATATATTTATTCATGTATTGTCTATGGTTCTTTTCTCATGATAAACCTACATAGTTGCCAGAGAGACCACATGGTCTGCAAGTAGGTCTGTCAGATTTAGCAAATAAAAATATATGTTGCAAGGCACCTAGTTAAATTTGAGTTTCAGATAAATAATAAATAATTTTTATCACGAGTGTGTATCAAGAATTATTAGTAACCCACAAACCCTAAAATATTTGCTATTTGACTTTTCACAGAACGACCCTTGCCTACTGCAGTGAATTCATGCTTCCAACAGGCATGAACATGAAAGGGAAGCTATGAGAAAGGCATCAGTCCTGGTCACACACCTGGGATTCTGTACAAAACATCTGTACATTTTCCCATCTGTACAAAACAGATGGGAAAGCATCTGTTTTTTTAGGTGGTTCATTGACTCTCAACTACTTCCCTCACAACAAGAATGTTCAAACTGGGAGGTAAATATGAGACAGAAGGACAGCTATTAACACTTCTTTTTATGTTTATTAAACAACATGTATGTTGCTTTTCCTATTTTATGTGCCTGGTGGTAAGCATGTTCAATTAAGTCATATCAAAGAAATATTTTGAAAAGAATGTACGACTAATTCAGAAATGATTCTGTGACAATAAAATTAGACATGATTAGGAAAATAATCTCAAACAAAATTGAAAAAACAAAAAGTCCTCTGAGCTGGTTGCAGTGGCAAACACCTGTAATCCCAGCACTTTGGGAGGCTGAGACAGGAGAATCGCAAGTTCAAAGCCAGCCTCAGCAACGGCGAGGTGCTAAGCAATTCAGTGAGACCCTTTCTCTAAATAAAACACAAAATAGGGCTGGGGATGTGGCTCAGTGGCCGAGTACCCCTGAATTCAATGCCCGGTACCAAAAAAAAAAAAGAAAAGCCCTCTGAGAGCAAGTCCTAGATCAAACAGGAAATTAAAACAACTAAGGCTACCTAAAAAAATCTAACAACTGAAAGTATCATATATTAAAAAAATACCATACCAACATATTTATTATAGGAAAATTAAATAGCCTGAAATAATTTTATTACTTAGCAAAATGGAAGGAGGATAAATGAAGTTAAATGAAAAAAAAAAAACCAAAATGAAATAGTTGAAGAGATGAGAAGCATACTAACAAAATTAACCTAAGGGAGAAACAGAAAAGGAAAATTTGTAAAGATCAAACCAATAATTATTGAATAAGAAAAGACTGGGATTGATAAATAAACTCAGGAATTGACCTTTTGAAAGGGCCACCATTATAAACTTCTATCTAACAACAACAAAAAATGGTGGAGGGAAGAAAGCAAAAACATGTACTTTTAAAAAGGAGAAATAATCATAGCCGGAAAGAAAATAAAAATAATTATGCAACAGTGCTTTGAAAAATCCTATGGTAATCAGTTTGAAAGCATGGAGGAAAGAGTTAATTTTCTATGCTAATATGAATGATTAAAAGTTATCAAATAAAAGATAGAGATAAAAGTAAACTAATATGCTGAGTGAAATTAATGCAGTGCTGTGGTTCTGAATCTCAGCTTCACGTTATAATTCCTTGGAGAGTTTTAAAATATCCATATTCCCAGGCTGCATACCAGGCCATTAAAACAAAAGTATCAGAAGGGATTCAGTCATCAGCATTTAAAAATTTGATTGGCAAATAATAATTGCATATTTTATGGAGTACAATGTGATGTTTGGATATATCTACATTGTGGAATGGTTAAATTGAGCTAATAACATCCATCAGTTCACAGGGGTACCAGTATTTTAAAAAATTCTCCAGGTGATTCTAATGCACAGCCAAACCTAAGAACTACTAAAACAGAGAAAGATGACAAAGATCTATGCTCCAAAATAGCTCAGACCTTGGTAGTTCCATAGGTAAGTTCTTTCTAATCTGGGAGCAATCAGATAGTTTTCAAGGCTACTAAAACTCTTTGTAAGAACATAAAAAATAAAAGCTATTTGGTTACTTTCACAAAGTTAGACCAAAACCTGGAAAAGTACACAAAAAGAAAATTATAACCAAGATAATTAATAATTGTGAAATAGACAAATAAATTGTTAGCAAATACAATTTAGCAATACCTTCAAAGAATAGTGTGTCATGACCAAGTAAAATTCATTTCAAGGATTTAAAGTTCTTCTAGTAATAGGAATTCTACTAATATAACTCACCATATTAATATATCAAAAGGAAAACTTCTAATCAATTATATAGATGTTAAAAAATCACTTGATAAAAAGTGACATTAATACCTGATTTTTAAAAATTCTTAGTAAGACAGGACTAGAAAGATGCTTCTGAATCATAATGAAAATATTTATCTAAATCAAAGTAATTATACTATGTGTTAAGTATTTATTCTACATGTATTGTACAGAAGTAATAACTCTCTTAAGCTTCATAACAATCCTCTGTGGTTGGTAGTTTTTTAAAAAATTCTTGTTTTACAAACGCACAAAAAGGGTTATAACTTGCCAAAGTCATATAGTAAGTAATGAAGTTCAAACCTGAGGAGTCTGTTCCAGAAGTTTCATTGTCAGCTACATCCTCACACTGCTTCAGGCTTTGGGATGCCCTACAAGTATCTAGAAAAATAAATTAAAGGAGTGGTGTGCTGGTAAGTGCTTAACAGATGACTCAGGGAATGACAACTTGTTTGCAGCATATGCCAGTTTTTATGGTGTCAATACTCCCTTCATGGCCTCTTTCATGCTACTAATGTGACACCATTAGCTGGGAAGAGACACATGTTAGGTCATTATTATATGTTTTTTTTACCATACAGGTATATTAGATGTAAATAACTTTGAGAGTATAGACAATAGTAAAATGTAGTGACAAAATGAGGAGGTGATGAGTTTTGAGTATTTGTTACTTTTGCTTTTAAATATAAATTATTTAATTGTAAATTTATATAATTTGTTAATAATGGCTGCTTAACAACTAGTTTTCAAACTTCCTGAAAATTTAACAATTGGTTCTTAAGACCTAATACAACTGGCTCTAGTACACTGCTAAAATAAAAATGAATGGGCAGAATTATTCTATGCAAATAATATTTCTGAGGGTAGAGTGCATTTCCCCTTCTCTTTTCGTGTGTCTGCCTGTCTTTGGGGATCTCACTATTAATTTTTGACCTATAAATAATCTAAAATCTCCCAACTGGGCACTGGTTACATGTTATGGTTTATATACAAAATGAAACAAGTTTGTGGAAATCACATCTTACCTTGTTGTGTTGCTGTGACAGGAAATGGTCTGTCACAGAATCATTGCAACAGGTAAGAGAAATGATCTTATGGAGCTAGGCCAAGGAGGGCATCTGATGTTGGGATCCTCTCCGGAAGAGAAGGTGGCCTGTTGATACAAATAAACCCTCACATGAATCTTTCAAACCATTCCAGGTAAATGTCTATTCAGAAAAATGTTATTTACTATATAGCATACAAAGTATGCATTATGCCATCTAACTCATAATAATCCTATGAAATAGATCCTATCTACATTTTTCAGACTCAAAGAATCTGAAGCATCAGAAAGCAGAGGTGTGACTACCTTGGTTAACCATGTGGATATGCATGAAAAAAGTATATCAAGGCTGAAGGGTCTTCTTTCCCTTGGGGAGTGAACTGTGTGATGCACACCTGCAACTGGTCACACCATTGTGGCATGATATTGGCCCTCAAAAAGTTTTAAATTTTGAAGCATTTTGGATTTGGGGTGCCCAACTGTACTTACATATTGGTTTTACCACTTGCTAATAGCACTTTGGTATAATCTCTTTCACTTTTGGATTGGTATAAATGTGAACTGATAATGAAATAATACACAATGTGGATGATGAATAGTAATTTCTTAGTTCGTCCCCGTTACTTTTTCCTTTATTGTTAATCTCCTTTATTTTCTTCCTTGCACCTCGTATGTTGGGAGAAATGTTTCAAGGTCTTGACCAATATTCCACTTTCACAGATTGATATTTTAAAAGACCACTGAGCCGAAACTATAGTTTTTTTCTTTTTCCATATTTTTTTACTGGTGCATTATAGTTGTGTATAATGATGGTATTCATCATTACATATTTATCCATGCACACAATATAATAATATAATGAAATTATGGTTTTAAAAATCACTTTCCTAGACCAGGAAATTCTTTTGTATAGCAAATTAAGTTCCCATCTTATCCACAATATCTCATTCTACTTCTTTTTAATTCTATTTATTCTCTAGATCTTAGAGAAAAATGAAGGGGAGGTCTTCATCTTCTTTATTTCATTTTGCAATATATTCACAAACTTCTTTAAGACACTTCTGCCATCTTTTCTCAAAGGAGCAAAGAAAAATGCAAAGATGAACAGGAAAACTATTCATATAGGCAAATGAATTGAGAGAGGAGCAGAAATGGAAGGAAGAGGAGAGGCAGATAAAACAGATGTGAGGCAGAAAACAAAAGATGAAGTTTAACAGGAAAATAGAATGAAAGAGTTTGGTATGAGAGGAGGCAAAAGTAGATTGTGAAAAATGTAACAATTGCAATAATCCCTGACATTTCTGTGACTCTCCTAAATTTTGCATTTCCTCATGTGTTCCCTGCAAACAACCTGTGAGGAAGTTGGCAGTTTAAAAAGGTGCTTTTAACATGACTTTAGGGTGGCGAATGGAACCTCAGGATGGAGCAAGTGGCCTGACTTGTCAAGTAGCTGAAGGGGAGTGGAAGCAGGACTCTGATTAGGGCTTTTAGCATCCTCAAAACTTCTTGCATCAAGGCTACTTAACAATAAATTATAAAAACCAAAAGAAGTTACCTGGCTCTCAGGACAGCGCCCTTTCTGTTACTCCTGCTGAAAGAATATGGAAAATGATGAAAAGTAGAGAGAGGGAGGTGAGGAACATGGGGAAGCAGATAGAGAGCTAGAACAAAAGACAAGGAAAAACCAGAAGATGAACAGTGAAATAGGGTGCGGACTAAGAGAACCACAGGAGCATAATGGCACATGTCCTTGGATGATGTGGAATTGATCTCCCAACCAGGAGTTTGGACTCCTCTCACCTCATCCAGGTGGCTCTGAGAACACTTTATTTTCAGGTCACTGCAAAACCAGGCTGGTCCTCTCATTCAAGCCATCAAGCCATTTACCCCTCAGCTACAGCCAGGAGGACAGCTGGGTGCAATGAGAGATCCTACACAGGGACATACAGAGAAAGAAGTGACTAACCAGAGAGAGAGAGAGTGGGGACAAGAAAGACGGAGTTAGATGTCTAGAGAAGGAGAAACACAGCAAGTGGGGATAGGCAGTTTAGAGTCAAGACCTGTGATATCTCCCCCATGACCACTATGTGCAGAGTCCTGGTATGAGCTGAACACAGGGACCCGGGAGTACTCACCTCTGGGGAGGCACAGAGACAGTGGCAGCTTTCATCACAGAGTGAGCATAGTCACTGACAGGCTAGTGAGAACATTGGCTATGTTGATCAGAAGTCCAGGGTAAAGACGCAATGAGTTCTGCTGCAAATCAGCTGCTTATTTATAGAATTCTCTATATGTACACACACACACACACACACACGAACACACATGCAGATAGATAGTAGTCCATCTAATGAACTCTCAACATGAGGGAGGAAAAGGCCGCTTCTCACTGGTCACCAATGATAAACTGACTATGACAGTTGAATAATCCATTCTTGAAGTCTTCTTAGTCTGACCAGGTCTCAGGAATTTAAGCAGATAAGAGTCCTAGGATCTCCAGGGATACTTCTTCATTGGCAAAGAGCCCTAAAATTTCTGAGTTAGTTTTAGATTTCTCATCTAGAGTCTTTCCCCCAAGTAAGCTTGCTGTTTAGAAGCAGCACAGGTCATGTTATTTCCATGTTTCCTGCCCTCTTATGCCAAATAAAGAACTCCCTCTCTAGAAGAAGAATCTACCTATAACGGATCACCCTTATCCCTAATCCAAGGAATCTGAGGAGATTTAATCTAATGAGATCCCAGAAAATGCAAAAGATGGTAAATTTGCTAATTCATCACCATGTAGTGCTTGCATCTCTCCCTCTGGCTAAAAAGCAGCAGAGCAGCAGAACTGGGAAGACTGTGCTACCTGAATAATCCATACTGATCCTTTCACTTTCCCAATATGTTGCTCCAGACAAACTTTCATAGCTGGATGGAACTACTAGAGATCTCTGAAGAAGTTACTGTTTAAATGCCATTCATACCAACTGACTTACATATGTCCTGTAATACTGAACCAAGATTCAGAAAGACTAAGTAAACATCATACAGCTGAGTAAGAGGTACAGCAAGTCTTTGAGTCCAGGTTGGCTATGAGTCATGATCTTTCAACCAGGCATGCATAGCTGATCTTCCCTTTCTTCTATGTTCAGAAGTCTCCAGGAAAGAATCCACAGCTTCCATTAGCAACTTTAATGAAGCATTATTTTTATATGTGCTACTTGGATTATTTGCATCAGAATCCAATAGAGACACTTGTTGAAAAGGCAGATTCTCTTATTGAATCAGAATTTCAGAGACTGTACCAAGCACAAAATACTAGCAAATTTCCCAAGCAGGAACCAAGCAAGTCACACTTACTGACTACAAGGCAATACAATCAGAATACAAAAATAGAATGACAGTTAAAAATAAAAACAGATGAATATGTTTACAACATTGATTATGGTGATGGTTTTATGGATATATAATTACCTTCAAACTTATCAAGTCACATACATTGTGTGCAGATTTTTTATGTTAATCATACTTCAATAAGGCAGCTTAAAGCAAACCAAAACAAAGATACTTTGAAACTAATTTATGTGTTAAAAGGGAAATCAGAATAGTATTTTCAAATTATTCAGAAATGAATGGCCAGTATCAAAATCTGTGGGATGCAGAACTTATATGAAAATTTGAAAAATGTAAATTAAATGAAAAATTTTCTAAGAAAATAAAAATGATATAAATGAACTCAAGGACAATTTCAAAACTTGTATAGTCCATTAATCACAACAGAAATTGAGAAGGAAAAATATGTTCCCAAAAGATACCAGGCACAAATGTCTTCAGGGGGAAGTTCTAGGAAACTTTCAAGAAATAGACAATTCACATGTTAAACATGTGCTTCAAGCACATGATAAGGTGAAAATTTATCTTCTCATATGAGGCTAACATATAGCAATCACTAAATGCTTATATAGAACAAATACTTCATATGAAAAGAAATCTATTTAAAACTCATTTGGAACATAGATACTCAAATATGTCCTGGTTTAGTAGTTTTAATTCCAGGAATGTAAAAGTAATTAAACATTAGAAAGTATTTAGATGCAATTCATGACACACACTTAGATACATATATGTATATGTTGATATGCACATATATGTATGCATATATAGGGAGAAAAACAATACAGCTAATAAATAAATGTCAATAAATTGTTAAGTTCAACAGGCATGTAAAACTGCCTATCTGATCAGAAAAAGAAATTTCCTTAACTTGGTAAACAATATCTGTAAGAAAAATAAGAAAACATCTTACTCTGAAAACAGAACTAATTTCACTAAAATAGAAATTAGAAGAAGACAAGACACGATATCTGTCACAATGTTGTTAATAGTCAACATTGTATTTGACACTCTAAGCAATGCAATAAGACAAAAAGAAACAAATATGGGGTAAATGGATTAGGAAGGGATAAAACTATTTACCCTGCAAAACCCTAGAAAATCAAGTGAAAAATTATGAAAACATTAGTAGAACAGCCAAGTAGAAGATCAATATAAAGAACATCAATAGCTTTAATATGAAATAGAGATGAAACATTTTTTTAAAATAATCAAAAGTATCCCATACAAAACAGAAAATTATAAAATATCTAAGAATAACAATATAAAATGTGCAAGATTTATGTGAATAATTTATACTACATTACTTAAGAACATATAGGGCCTGCATAAACAGAGAGCTATTCCGTGTTCTCTCCAATCTACAATAATAAATCAAGCAATTAAAATATCAGCAGATAATTTTCTAGAACAAGATAATACAATTTCAAAATGAATCAGGAAAGGTATACATGCAAGAATAGTGAAGGCTGGCTGACTTTCTTTTTTGGCATTTTTTGTGGTTTTATGTAAGCACAAAAAATGTACACAGGAACCATCTATTCATTTTCTTTGCTGTGCAGCCTGGCATTGGGATAGGTTACTCTGAGGGCCAGCTGGGCTGCTCTTTCCTCAATGAAGTTGAGGTTCTTGAAGGAAGCATGGTGAGCAGTCTCAGCACATTTAGGTTTTTTGCACATCGGGAGCACTTCCAGCTCCTTGACATTGTAGATCAGGAACTTCTGGAAGCCGCTGGGAAGCATGTGCTTTGTTTTTTTGCTGCTCCTATAAACAATGTTTGTTATAAAGATCTGGGACTTGAATCTTCTCCACACCCTTTTGTCAATATCTCTGAGTTTCCACTAATTATTCTTAATTTTGGCATATTGGTATGACAGGTGCCTGATGAACCCTTTGGTCCTCTTTTTGATAATTTTGGGCTTCCAGATAGGTTTGAGGGCAGCCATGTTGCTGAATAAGAAATGGCTGCCACCTCTGTAGGTAGCACCAAGGAAGAGACCCCGTGGCATTCTTTAAAAGACCAGTCAGGGCTGGAAGCATAGCTCAGTGGTAGGGCACTTTTGCCTAGCATATACAAGGCTCTGTGTTCCCTAGCATCGCAAGGAAAAAAAATTGTCAGAGAGTATGTGCCTACCCAGATATTTAAAAACATAATAAAGCAATGGTAATAAAAACAGAGTAACTCTGGCAAAGAGAGCAATGAACACAATAAAGTGTGCAGAGACAGATCTATGTATATATAGGATATTATATATATATGATATGAGAATGTGGCATTTTACATCAACATCTAAATAAATTATTAATTCAATAAATGGTATCAGGACAATTGGTTATCCAGTTAGGAGGAAAAAGGAAGATTTCTATAATTTACAAAGCAAAATCCAAAAATTCAAACAGGAGCTGAGGATGTAGCCCAGGGGTAGAGTATGTGTTTAGCTTGAGCAAGGCCCTGGGTTTAATACATAGTACTACACCCCCACTAGAAGAAAAACATAAAATAGACTCTTTTAAAGTACTAGAAAAAATATATTTAGCACTGATGTTAGAAAGGTCTTCTTAAAAAGGAATGAAACAAAAAACCATAAAATTTAAGACAATATATTGACTATGTAAAAATGAAACACTTCTGTATGACAAAAGATATCATAATTAAAATAGCAAAAGCAAGTTGTAGATCTGAGAAAATATTTGAAATATATGTAACTTATGTAAGATTGATACAATGATACCTATTATTAAGAAAGGAACCCCCTCCCAGAAGAAATTAAACAGAAAAGTCAATAAGAAATCTGTATCAGAAGCAAGAATGTGAAAAGATGCAAGTAATCCAGGATATGAATTTTTAAACAATGAGAAATCATTTTTTTCATCCATCAGTTTTGAAGATATAATAATGATTGATAGTAGCAACTATAGGCAAGTGCCACACATTATTGGTAGGAGTATACATTGGAAAAGGCTTTTTGGAGGGCAATTTGGCAATATTTACTAAAAAAAAATGAACATGCCCTTTGGCCCAGAATTTTACCTTGAGTATTTGCTCTCTATACCTGCACAAATATATAAAGATGTATTCACAGAATTTTAATTCAGCACTGTTTAGAACACTGAAATACCCATTAATAGGTGAATGAATTATCCATTTATATTACAGAATGCTCAGTTAATTGTAAAAAAACAGAATAATTACAGAGAAGATTCTCTAAGACAGACTGCTGAGTGAAAAAAGCATCTGGCAAAACAATACAAAATGAATTATATCAGTGATATAAAAGAAAGCCCATAAACAATTCATAGCCATCCCTTTTCATCCTGCATATGCATTTAAATACATGCAAAAGACCTGAAAGAATACATACCATTTTGATAACAGTGCTTGAGTCTGGGGAAGGGACTGAGATTGAACAGATGTTCAAGAGAAATGTTTGCTTCACCTGAATTGTTTGAATTCCTCACAAGAATAAATCTCTTGTACATATATTTTTTAAATTGGAAAAGGTCAATGAGACAACAAACATCTGACTCACTGCTTAACATACCCTTCTCACAGCCCACCTGTCTTTTCTCTTCAATGCCTTTCCCCATGAGTTCTGTCTTCCTGGCTATTTGTCATTTAGTTGTCCTCCCCACACATTTCCCTCATTCCTAGGAAATTTCAGAATGGTGACAGGACCCAAGATTATGGCTAGACCATGGTTGGGAATAAAACTACTGTATTAAATAAGTCCAATGTTAATTATCTAAAATAAGAATTTTAAGAAGATGATCAGTTGTCATATTGTTCTAGAATATTAGATATTTCTTCCAATTATTATTTCTGTATTAGTCAGTATGTCATTGCTGTGACCAAAATACCTGATAAGAACAACTTAGAGGAGAAAAAGTTTATTTTGGGCTTATAGTTTCAGAGGCTCAGTCCATGGTCAATTTGCTCCATTGCTCAGTGCCTGAGCTAAGCCAGAACTTCATGGCATAAAGGTAAGGCAGAGAAAAACTGCTCAGAACATGACATCTTAGAAGCAGAGAGAACCTAGAGACAAGATATATAATTCTCAAGGTAGGTCCCCAGTGACCCACTTCCTCCAGCCACTCCCCACCTACCTAGAGTTACCACCTACTAATCCATTCAAATTATTAACCCAACAAATGGCTTAATCTACTAATTAGGTTAAAACTCTTATAAATGAATAATTTCACCTCCTGCATCAACACAGGAGCTTTTGAGGGACACCTCATATCCAAACTGTTCTCCACTAACATCAAGATTTCCTTCATAGGAGTGTTACACACAATGCCAGGTGCAATGATCTCAAAAGGAAATACACTACTTCTTTATATATATATGTATATATATATATATATACACATATATATATATATATATATTTTAATTGTAGATGGACACAATGTCTTTATTTTATTGCTTCGTATGTGGTGCGGAGGATCGAACCCAGGGCCTCACACATGCAAGGCAAGCGCTCTACCGCTGAGCTACAATCCCAGCCCCAATACATTACTTCTTAATGCTTAAGATCAGGGAAATGTAATTGCATTTTGGGCAAAAAGGGCTGGTATTCACAGTTGGATTGTGGGTCATCAAGAGAAGCACCAAATAAAGGAGCTGGATAGCTTAGAATCTGTTCATTAGAGTCATCTTAGCAAAATACATTTTCCAAATCATAATTTTGCATAATCTTGCAGCAGGATTTTCCTTGTCATATGTTGTCATTTCTCTCACCCACACCATCTTAATATTGTAACCCTTATATCTCTCTAAATAACCTATGTGTTATATTTCAACTGAAATAAATAATTAGGAAAATGCATGTTAACAGCTATATTCCAGGCTGTCTCTTAATAGCCATATGGTAAGCAACTAAATTCTTAGTACTTTAGTATTACTATCTACAAAATGAAAAGCATAATTGAGCCTGATTCATAGGGTTATTCTGAGAATTAAATGAGTTAACATATGCTGGGACCTGGCATATAGTAAGCACTTAATAAGTTCTGTTATTGACTTATGCTATGACATTATTCCTCCTACTATTTTGGAATTACTGGTTGGATAATTGACTTTTAGCATATGTACATTTCCAACCAGAAGGATGGCCCCGAATAATACTGGAGTGATGTTTTCTAAACTCCTGTGTAATGAAATGTTAATAAGGGTTATATGAGAAAATATATATAACATAAAATTATAACATAAAATAAGTTTGGGAAATACTGCATTTTATATCCTTTACTTGGAAATCCAAATGCACATTAGCATAGTAAATATTTGAGATGTTTTGCAGTTAACAAACCCTTTAACCAGTTAACCCAGTATTTCTCAAACTTAATTGATCTCAGATCGTTTCCCCTTTTTAATGCACACTCTGAATTAACTTAAATCGCAAAGGAATGGATTAGCAGGATATTGGCTATGTTACAGAATTGCAAGAAAATCCAAACAACTAATATTCAGATGAGCTGAGGTGTGAGCAGTTCCAAAGGGCTTGGTATAGGAAAAAGAGAACTGTCTCACTGGGGACCTGCCATAGATTTGACCCAGATCCAACCTCCTGTGTCACCCACTCTAGATTCAGATTCCTTGGGAGAAAGTCTTACTGACCTGGCATGGGTCTCAGGCCCACCTTACTGGCCTGGGGATGAAGGAATGCTGGAAAAGGGTATGCCAATCCAAATAGGGTCTTATGAGAAAGGGAGGGGTAGTTTCTAAAAGATCAAGAGGAGTGCTGTTTCCAAACAAAGGAATAAGGTAAGCTAAGCAGACAAAAATACGGGGAATCCCCTCAAGACATTATATTAGTATCAAGACATAGTTTTGGAAATATTATTCCAAGGTTTTAGAGGCAGAATCTACTTGTTTTAGAGATGAGGACCCTATATCTCAGGAAATCCATATGACTTTCTCAAGGTAACACAACTGATGAAAGTCAGAGTCAGGGCTAAAAATCCAACTCTTAGTGCATTGATTTTATCATTATTCCACAGCCCTTATTTTTGTTGCTCATCATTAAAAAGAAATCACAGACTCAGAGCGGGGAGAAACCTTATAGACTATCTAGTCCAAACACTCATTTTATGTGAGGAAATGGCCCTAGAGATAGTAAGCAAAGTTTAAATTATACAGGACAGAGGTCAGATCTAATTCTGTCAAGCTACCATATGCTTTTTCAATTTTGAGATGTATTTTTCACATTTTGATATTTGTGATGTCAAAATGTATCAGACATTTATGAATACATTTAAGGTAATGCCGCTTTCTTTCTTCTTCTCTCCCCACTCCCTCTCTCCTCCCCTCCTCCCTTCTTTCCTATTTCTCTTTTCCTCTTCTTCCTCTCTGAAAAGTATGCCTTTCATCATTTTATACAAGTGCTTTATAATCAGGAACATTTGTTAACTTCAATGTAGAACTGCATTACAGTTCAAGAATGCAAGATAAACACTAGCAAGCACACAAATATATATGCATACAAGCAAACAAAATGTGAAGTCACAAAGAATATCAGTGACATGATGTAGAAGTCACAATGCACAACATTCTCAACAGCATTGGAACATTGGAATGTATTACGAAGAGTTTTATCAACATGGGGACCTAACACCAAAGAGAATCAATGATACACACACTTTTACTGTCACCCTATTCAGACATCAGAAGCCCTTGAACAAATATGCGCTCCTCAATTCTTTTGGAGGGGTGGCAGGATACATCAGTAGGGTAGGGAATTTACCTTTAGGTACTAGATAATTTTTAAGATGCATGTTAACAGCTGTATCCCAGGCTGTCTCTTACTGAGAGTAGAAGGCTGAGTCCTGACTTCTAACACAAGATAGAAAAAGTTTTGGCACAACCAGAGGATAGAAATCCCATGAACAGCTCCTCTGCCTAAGCCCTAGAACTTAGTTTCAGCTTCTCAAATGAGTAAACTGTAGACCTGAGAGAGAAATCTCTTGGAGGCCAAACAGGTAATGCTTGGGGAGAAAATTGTGTTACTTAAAAGAAAACCTTTTAAATCAGGAGAGAAGAGAGAAAAGCTGTGGCTGGTTCTGAGGGTAGAAGCAGTCGTGGGGCAAGTGCTCAGTACAGAGACACAGGACTGCAACGGTGGTGGCAGCAGGGGCCCAGATGGCCACAACGGTATAGTTGCTGGAAAGCTGGGTTCTACATAGTGGTGAGCAGTAGCTCTGGAAGATCTCCAGAGAAAGAGGGTGGACTGAGATGGGGTTTATCTGTTCATGGTATACGTATCCTGCCATGGAGGAGAGAAGCAGCCCTGCAGGTTACTGGGAGGGGATGCAAGAAGACCTGGAGAACCACCACCCCAACTGCAGTGGGTTGTGTAGCCAAGGTTCAGTGATGGTAGCCTAGTTATCTCTCATGGCTGCTGTGTCTAAAAAGTAAGGTTTTTGCTAAGATTGACTGACAAGACACCTGGACACTCATTCATTCATTTCACAAATAGTTGTTGCCAAGAACCCAGACTCATGTTTGGTGTTGGGAAAACAAAGATTCAGTGACTCAGTTCCTTCCCCCGAGAGACTTACAGACTGTGAGGAGAGTTAGAATACAATGAAGTTTGTTATTTGAATCATCTTCCTTCTTAAGCCTCTTTCATGGTCCCTTGGCTTACTAAAGAGTAAAGTCCTAAACCATCAACACGGTAGGCAAGGCTCTTCATTCTAGCATTGTGGTGAAGGGGATGGACTCTGGAATTCAATTGTCTGGGCTCCGATCCAAGCTGTATCACTCCTCAGATGCGTGACCCCAAATGAATGACCCAGCTCCTTCATTTCCTCAGTTCCTCATTTGGCCGAAGACAAATACAGGAATAGCAGTAGTATTGAGGATAGAATGCTTAACATGGTACAAAGCACATATTATATAGTCAATAGACAATAATAATTTCCACTTTGGCGGCTTATCCTCCTGTTTTCTTCTTACTGTTTTGTCTTACTCCAAAGCACTCACACATGCCATCCAATTCCCTAACATCTTTACCCCATATCATTTATATGTGCCATCTGACTCCCTAAGATCAGCTCCTCCAACCTGGAATGTCTGCGTCGCAACCATTGCATAGATTACTGCCCCTACTTGACATCAGCCTGGCATCACCTACTTTCAGATTCAACAGCATTAACTGTCATCTCCATAATGCAGACTTTGGTGACCATCACCATACCTCTCCTGTCCCCCAGTGACTGTATCATTTAACTATTCCTTCTATGTTTCTATAGAACCTAGTAATAGAGTCCCATCTTGTTCTAGCCAGCTCTTTGCTGCTACAACCAAAAGACCTGAGAAGAACAATTTTAGAGGAGGAAAAGTTCATTCAGTACTCATGGTTTCAGAGGTCTCAGTCCATAGATGGTTGATTCCATTGCTCTGGGTCTGAGACGGGGCAGAACATTATGGAACAAAGGTGCGGAGGAGGAAGGTGGTTCAGGACATGACAATCAGAAAGCAGAGAGAGACTCTGCTCACTAGGAACAAAATATATACCTAAAAGGCATGCCCCTAATGACCCACCTCCTCCAGTCACACCCTACCTGCCTACATTTACCACCCAGTTAATCCATATCAGTTGATTAACACACATTGATTAGGTTAAGGCTCACTAACTCCATCATTTCACCTCTGAATGTTCTAGTATTGTTTCACACATGAGCTTTTGGGAGATATCTCATATCTAAACCATAACTCATTATGACACCACACTTTACTGTGTTTTATTCTAGTTGGATCAACTCTATTTTTGGTTTGTTTTCCAAATAAAATTTCTCTTAATTATGTTCTCGTCACCATAAGAAAAGACCTACTCTTTATGAGTAAGCCAAAAAAATGAAGAAATGAAGAACCCCACAACCTCTATTCCACTAAAGCAGATCTATTGTGATGTTAATGAAGTTTTAGTTTCAGTGCTACTCTTGTACATGGAACTTTATAGAGCTTTGGGAGGAGTCCTGGCAAGGCATAAACTTTCATGAAATTTGCAGAATTTAGTATAACACTACTGGTTATACTTGCTTTCTTTTTCCACTTCTCCTTCCCCTCATGTTGGGAGGTGTAGTTGGAGTAGCCATGGGTGTTTGGGGCATCTGACTAACTAGAAGTCAAAATTCACAAATTTACAAAAAAAGACAAATTTAGTTAGAGTTTACGTGTGTTTGCAGTCACTTTGCTGTAGTTAAGCTATTGTTAGCTGGCAAAGGAATGGCTTCCATGGATGTTCCTGCTGTCCTCTTGGCCATGTGACCCAGCATCACAACATGAATAAAGTCTAAGGCCAGAGATTATTTCTTGACAATAGTCCTGTGAGAAGTGATTTTGTACCCATTACAAAGCTATTCAAAACTTGTAAGTTTGATAACATTTTAAACAGTTTTAAATATTTTCAAAGAACCAAACAAACTTCAAGTACAAAAGACATAAAAAATTTGCTCAAAAATTGATAAAGCAAATTAACTGTAATTTAGAATATATCAATAAAATATGTGCTGGGCACAGTGGCACAGACCTGTAATCCTAGCACTTTGAGAGGCTGAGACAGGAGAATCACGAGTTCAAAGCCAGCCTCAGCAATGGTGAGGCACTAAGCAACTCAGTGAGACCCTGTCTCTACATAAAACACAAAATAGGGCTGGACATGTGGTCGAGTGCCCCTGAGTTTAATCCCTGGTACCAAAAAAAATAATAATAAAATTAATTAATTAATTAATTAATTAAATAAAATATGCAAAATATTGTGGACTCATGATTTGAGAAGACATGAAAGATTTCTTCTTTCAACTTGAAAGTTTTAAGTTAAAGAGTCAAGGGGAAGTCATTAAAACATTAATAGAACATAAGGCACAAGAAAAGAAGAATGAAATCTACAGTTTTTTTTTTTTTTTTGGTACTAGAGATTAAACCCAGGGGCAATCTATCACTAAGCTATACCTCCAGCCCTTTTAATTTTGTTTTGAGACAGTGTCTTACAAAGGTGCTCAAGCTGGGCTTGAACTTGTGATACTCCTGCCTAATTCTCCCAAGTAACTCAGAGTATAGTTATATGTCACCACACCTGGCTAACAGAAATTATATTGATATCAAGAAGCTGACTGTAAAAAAAAAAGAAAGAAAGAAAGAAAAAAAAGAAAAACTATGGGTAAATGGCAGAAAGATCAAAAGAAAGAAAGGATCAGGGAGTGGGGAGAGGGAAGGGGAAGGAGAGACACTGGGTCTGAACTAGAACAAGATATATTCCGTGCTTGGTAATTATGTCAAAATAATTTTATTGTTATGTATAACTAAAAAACCAATAAAAGGCTAATTGTAACAAAAATTCAGATCATATGATAGCACTAATCCATTAACAGGGGGAGGCAAATTTTAAATAAAAATAAAGCATAGGTTTTTAGATTATTTGATAATATAATAATAAACCATATGAGTAAAATGGAAAACATATTGATGATTTGACAAGAAATACTGACATCAATGAAGACAATATTAAACTCATTATACCATGCAATTTGGACACCAATGACCAATGATTTGAGTATAGATAAGAAAAGAGTGTTAAAGATTAGTCACAGCACTAGAAAACTTGAAAGCCCTGATATTTCACAGCACAAAATATGAATACAGATTTTAAATACAGATTTTACCAAATGTGATAAACCATTTTAAAATTTGATATGACATTACCAATAGCTTCAGTTATGAAGATGAAAAATCTTTTCTAAATTACTGATAATAAAAACATAGTTTTCAACCAACTATGCAAGAGAAAGTCTAACCTATTTTTTATTCTTTATGGAAAATAATATAACAAAATTTAAATTTTATGTTAGTAACTTTTTTACACTAAATAATATTTAATTTTTATGTTTATATTTATCTTAGTGGAGCCACATAGATTAAAAGTATTATATTCTCTTATTTAAAAGCTTTTTATTTTTCCTGGCATTAATAATTTTTCATTTAATTAGCTTTCTATGTAACTATTTTTAATTTATTTCTAACTTTTCCAAGAAAATTTCTTCTTGAGACAGATCTATCTATCTATAGATATATTATATCTAATTTGTATAGATATATAGATATTATATCTATATAGATATATAATATAGATATACATATATATAATATAGATATCTATATAGTTATATAGATATAAATATAATATCTATATAGATAGATATGGATATAATAATGTAATGATATATCATCTATGTAATATCTATATAGATATGGATATAATATCTAGATAGATATAAATATATCTCAAGATATTTCTCTCTCTCTCTCTCTTTTTTTTTTTTTTTGGTACTGGGGATTGAACCCAGGAGTGTTTTTACCACTGAGATACATTTCCAGCCGTTTTTAATTTTTTATTTTGAGAGAAGGTCTTGCTAAATTTCTTAGGGCTTCACCAAGTTGCTGAGGCTGGCCTTCAACTTGTGTTCCTCCTGCCTCAGCCTCCTGAGTTGCTGGGATTACAGGTAATACCACTGTGTCCAATTTGATAAAATTTTTTAGAGGATACAGAGAATTGAACCCAGGGGTGCTCTAACACTGAGTTATACTCTCAGTCCTTTTATTTTAATTTGAGAAGGTCTTACTAGGTTGCACAGGTTGTTCTTGAACTTGTGATCCTCCTGCCTCAGTCTCCCAAGTTATTGGGGTTACAAGTGTGTGCCACCATGCCCAGTTCCTCTTCTTGATACTTTTAATTTTATTTTTAAATTTTATTTTATTTTAACTGATACATAAAAATATGAGATCATACATATTATGTTATGTCTTGTGATATTTCAATATATGTATACATTTTGTAATGTTTAAACCAAGTTAAACATATCTATCTCCTTAAACACTTATCATTTCTTTGTGGTGAAAACATTCAAACTCCTTTCTTCTAGTTTTTTAAATACACAGCACATTATCATTATCTGTAGTCATCCTACTGTGCACTGGGACACCAGAACTTCTCACTCCTCTAATTGAAACTCAGGATCAGTGCCTCCCCATCATTCCCCTGGTACTTTTCTCTGTTAATCACTATTCCACTCTCAACTATCGTGAGACGGACTTTTTATATTCCACATATTTTAGTCAGCTTTTTCACTTCTGTGACTAAAAGGACCCAACTACAACAACTGTGAAGGAGGAAAGGTTTATTTAGGGGCTTATGGTATCAGAGGTCTCAATACATAGAAAGGAGGCTCCATTCTATAGGACTCAAGGTGAGGTAGGACATCAAGGAGGAAGAGTGTGGCAGAGAAGCAGCTCACATGATGATCAGAAGCAGAGAGAGATTCTACTCACTAGATACCTAAAAGCTATGCCCCAATTCCCACCTCCTCCAGCCACACTCTATTACTACAATTACCACTGAGTCAATCCCTATCAGGATTAAATCACTGATTGGGTTAAGACTGTTAGGTTGGTTTGGGGTGGCAGGGGCAGCCATGGGGAACAAAGCAGCAAGCAGCCCGTATGCGCAAAGGAACAGCCAACCAGACGCTGATATGTAAGCAGTAGTGGAGCCTCCTACTAAATCAGTGGACTTTTCCTGACTCATCCCAGAAGGACTCTGACCTCAGCAGGATCCCCTGACCAATCCCAGAGAACACAGGACTCTAGATCACCTCCTCTTCCTACCTCAGGCCCATCTCTTCCTGCGTTAAGTCTTCCTTTTCCGGACCGGGCCCTTTAAATTTTCTGTACCGCGGAAGACGTGCATGATTCTCCTGGACACTCTCTGTTGGAGGGGGAATTCACTTGGAAGCTTATTTCCCAATAAAGCCTTTCCCAGCGGTTTCATTTACCACCTTTTGGTCTCCTGGCTTTACAAAGACTCTCACAACCCAATCATTTCTCCTCTGAACCCTCTTGTATTGTCTCACATGTGAGCTTTTGGGGTGACATCCCACATCCAAGCCATAACATTCTGCCTCTGGCCCCCAAAAGCTCACAATCATCTCACAATACAAAACACATTTTTCCCATTTCCAAGAGTATCTGCAGCTTTCCTAGGGCGATGTCCCACATTACTGGCATTTCTTAATCTCAGGAGTCTCCACACTTTGATTTCCCAGGGGGTGACCACAGGGATCCTGACACTGCTGCACTTGGCCTGGCCTCTCAGACCTTCCTTTGAAATCTTGGTGGAAGCCTCCATGAGCCCCTAACTCCAACATCCTGCATTCCTGCAGAACCAACACCATGTGGTTGACACCAAGGTCTACTGCCATCTTGGAGTTGCCAATCCTCCAGGGACCCTGGCTGCAGTAACCTCTGAATGTCTGGGTGGCTCAGCATGTTGAAAAAACTTCCTAGCCTACTTTGTGCATGAAGGGTGCCCCACTGGTCTCTTCTCAAGACAATTTTTTACTTTTATTGTCTTGAGCTTGAGATGGGAATGGTCCTGCCAGCCTGAGATACCCTCAAACCATCTTTCTTATTGTCTCTGTACAAAGTCTTTAGCATTTCTTTGAGGTGGTAATGTCTTAAACAACTGCAATTTCCTTAGCCCTAGTTTTACTATGGCCTTTCAAGTCCACATTTTCCAAATCTTTCTTCTCTGCTTTCTGCTACTGAATATCACAATAAATTTTGCTAAGAGCTGCCAGTAATATCTGTTAGGTCAGAGGCAGACACAGAAAACCAGACCCACCTGCTGCACGGCACGGCACCGCACCAACAGGGCACCAAAAAGTTCGCTTGGGAGGCAATTTTGGACTGTTTCCCACTACTGTGCCACGCTGCATGGGCACTGCACCAGAAAGTTCCTTGGGAGATAATTCTAGAACCTCTCTCTCCCCCCATCACTGCCCGGAGCCAGCCCACCCACTGTCGCGCGCGACAAATGTAGCACACGTGCGCCGAACGCAGCACGCATGCGTCAAGCACACGAAAATGGCGGCCCCCAGTGATCTGAATGGAAGAAGAAGTGAACTTACAGTATGAGAAGCTCCATGGCTCTCGGCTCATACCGGAAGAAATCTGACCTCACCAGCTGCACCAAACCAATCTGAGGACACTGGACTCTAAGTCAACACCTCTTCCTGGCCTCAAGCCTGCCCTTTCCGGATGGGGAGAGGCCTTATAACCCTGTGTAACACGAGGGACGGGGCCTTTTTCCCGACCTGTTCGAGCCTGGTGACTGGGCAGGGAACTGGTCCGGGAGTGTATTTCTCAGAATAAAAGCCTGTTTTGGTCCTGTTTCACTTCCATCGGGTCGTTCGTCTTACAATATCCATGCCACTGCCTGAATGATCTGCTGTCTAGAAATTTCCTCCACCAGATTAAGAAGTTCATTGCTTTTAAAATCAGCCTCACAGAAAGTCTCAGGACATGGGCCAAAAATGCAGACAACTTCTCAGCCAGAACATAACAGAAATGGCCTCTAGTCAAATTACCAACTGTGTCCTCTTTTTCCTCCAAACCCTCTCAAGCCTGTCTTCACTGTCCATGGTACTATTGGCATTGGTCTTCTGAGCTCCCACCAGAATCAGCCATTAAGCTCCATTTACAACAACCTAAATCATTTCCAGCTTGCACTGCTGAACATCTCAAAATTCCAAAAATCTCCAAAAACGTATGAAGGTTAGTCACAGCAACAACCTCACTTCTTGGTATCATTTTCTGTTTTAGTCAGCTTTTTCACTGCTGTGACTAAAAGAATGTATGAGTGCATACTTTTCTTTCTGGCCTGGCTTATTTTACTTAATGAGATATTACCTTACTCTAGTTTGAATAACAATTAGCAAAAAATAAGTTCTGGCAAGAATGGAGAAGAAAGGGAACCCTTGCACACTGTTGGTGAGAATGTAAATTAGTACAATTGTGCAAAATAATATGTGTAAGCAAAAATAACCAACACAGTTTCAGACCTCAATTGGATCAGCAAGCTTTCCTTTACTCTGCAGCAAAATCAATCCATCAGGCACAGGAGGGCTCATTTTCTTGGTAGAGAAATGGCCTGTGGGTTACAGAAGGAGTCTGAGTTTTATAGTTTACAATGAGGGTAAATTAATCATTGGAGACTGTGGATATGCTATTCAGTCAGTCAGGGACCTAGTTGTGTAGGTTAAAATTCTAACTCAGGAAGGCAGTTGTAGAAAGTTGGAAACTCACTGTCACTGGGAAAAGCTCAGAACTCAGTGTTCACTGCTTATCTTCCTTCCTCTGGGACCCATTGTTACCTAGAACTTCACTATTTGCTTTTCTCCTTCCAGGACTCATCAGCAATGGGAAAGGGTAAAAGTCGAGGGCCCAGCATTTCAGTATTCACTTCCTCCCTTCAGGACCCATTGAGGCAGGGAAGGGGTGAATGTTTGCTTTTGGTGGAGATGCTGGGGATGAACTCAGGAAGGGCTTTTTCCCACAGCGCCCATTGTTACTGGGAGAAGATGTGCTGGAAGAGGTTTAATGTTTGGCTAATTTCCCTCTGTCCTCCCAAGCCACACTGTTTTTCCATTTCTCCCAGGGGCTGTCTTGTAGGAATATTATTTTCCAATCCTTCAATATGGAGGTTCCTTAAAAAACTAAAAAATAGAACTACCACATGATCCAGAAATCCCACTCATAGGTACGTATCCAAAGAAATCAGGACACTGAAGAGACATCTGCACTCCCATATTTTCTTCAGCACTCTTCACAATAACTGAGAAATGGAAAAACCCAAGTGTCCAACAGCTGGTGGATGGATAAAGAAAATGCAGTACATATACACCATGGAATACTATTCAGTCATAAAAAGAAGGAAATTCTGTCACCCACAACAACATGAATGGAACAGGAGATCATTATGTTAAGTGAAATAATTTTATTTTTTAAAATGTTTTTAATGGAAATGTTCACTTAAAAATAGAATAAAATGATGAACTTCCACATTCCTTTCATTCAGTTTCAACAGTGATCAACACATAGTCAAAATTATTTCATCTATATCCTCACTCCACTCCCTAATATCCACTTAATTATTTTGACAAAAACTCCAATCATTGGAATTTCACCCATAAGCACTTCAGTGTGTATCAGTAAAAGATAAGGAATTGTAAAATTAGCATAACACCATTTCATATCTAAAACTAAAAATTCCTCAATACCTTCAAGTATCTAGTCAATGCACATATTTCCTAATCATCTTATGAACTATAACTGGTTGTTATAGCTCTAAGTCTTTTTTAATATATTACATTTTCCTGCCACCTTCTCCCCACCCCATTTATAACTTTTGTTGAAGAAGCCAGTTAATTTTCCTCGGTGATATTATACATTCTGGATTTTTGTCATCTGCATCTATTTGGTGGTGTTTTACATTCTGTCCCTGTATTTTCTATAAATAGGCAGTTAGCTGTAGAGGCTTATCAGCTGCCTGTTTGATTTCTTCCCTCTGAGAATGTTTTATAATTGGTGTTGAGCAATTCTACCAGGAAGCATTTAAAACCATTTTATCTTTTTTTGTGCTATCAGCTGTTGATGACCATTATTAGGTCCATTAATTAATTGTGGATTATAAAATGATAATATTCTAGTTCTAATAGTTGAGATTTTTCACTGGAGAAAATTTTTCATCAGTTATTTGATTAAACAACAGTTATTTGATTGACAATCCTTATGTCAAGACCTCTCCAACCATCTTGATCATTTTAAGTTTGTTCTGTAATTGATTTTCATCAGAAAAATACTTCCTGAGTTCTTGCATATCTATAGCAACTTGTTGTTGTGTGATATTTATATTTTGAAGGTCAGTTTTTATGATTCTCACTTTCTATCTTGAGGATTTAAAATGTTATTCCATTGTCTTCTGGAATATAGCTTTACTATTCAAAATCTGGTGACAACCTTATATATTTTTCCTTGTAAGTGATTTTGTCTATTTGTATGGATGCCTAAGGGATTTCTTTTCATTTTGCTTAAAATCTTATAGTTTTAATAAATTATGTCTTGATGTTAACCATTTTCTCAGGCATATAATATTCTCTTTGAATACAGAAATTCAAATAACTTTTAATCTTAGAAAATTTGTTATTGTTGTTGTAGTTTTCAGGATTTGTTGTGTTCCATTGTTTTGATTTTCTGCTTTGGAGATTCTTGTTATGCCAGGGAATTTGGAACTTCTGTTGAAGCCTATGAGCTCTTTCTTAGAATAATGTTTTAAATGCATGAATTATAATACATAGGTTTGCAAAGAAAAGTAATTATATCAAAATGTACTTTTATTAAAACAGAAAACAGATTGAACAAAAATTTGTATGCCTTTGATCAACAGCAATGCTATTATAATAAATAAATAAATAAATAAATGCAACTCAATTTTCCATCAACAGAAGAATGAATAAATAAAATGTGGTAGAAACATATAATGGAATATTATTCAGTCTTAAAAAGGGAGGAAATGCTGACACATGCTACAACATGAATGAAACTTGAAGATGTTATAAAAGGCCAGCCACAAAAGGACAAATATTTTATGATACTATTTATATATGATATACTTATAATAGTTAAATTCATGAAGACAGAAAGAAGAATGGTGGTTGCCAGGTGCCAGGGGAAGAGGTTATTGTTTAATGGGCACAGAGTTTCAACTAGGGAAGATAAACAAATTCTAGAGTTGGACACTAGTGAATTCACAGCACAACATTAAATGCACTTAATGCAACAGAACCACGTGCTTAAAAATGGTTAAAATGGTAAGTTCTATATATATTTTAAAATAATTATAAAAACCAGAAATCACATTTGCATATGTGACATATATGCATTTTTAGATGCATTAAATAACAAGACTATATAAACAGAAGTATCTACAGTAATGTGATCTGTGGCAGGTCTAACAACTAACAGAATTCTGAATTAGTAATAAATATAAACAATATTTAAAATATCTGCAATAATTGCAATATAATGTAAAAAATCTGATCACAAGGTCAGGGGTCCTGCCAATACTATTGTGGTTTATTAGCTAAATTCAAAATTACATAAGATGATAAATTTCAGTTAGGTTAAATGAAATGAAAAGGAAATGTTCATTCAAGTTTACAGACTCCCTGTATTCTATCTAAAGATCCCTCCAGGATGTGTGGACTCCCTGATAACAATCTTATATTCTTGTCAGATCTTTTCCTATACTTGACATTTATTACTTTTTTCTATTCACAAATCTTTCACTTCTTTTTAAGATCAAGATAAAATTTCAGGGCTGGGGATATAACTCAGTAGAGAGAGTGCTTGCCTTGCAATGCACAAGGCCCTGGGTTCAATCCCTAGCGCCACACACACACACACACACAAAGCAAAAGATAAAATATACAGAAAAATAGTCAAATCTTAAATGAGCAACTTGGTAAGTTTTGACAAATGTATGTACTTATATAATCAATATCCTAATTGAGATAAAGAACATTTCCATCATCTGTTCTGGTTAATTCCTCCAAAACTTATAGACAACCATTCTTAAATTTGATGTAAATGTCATAATGTGGTAAGTTCTTTTTTGTGTCTGTCTTCCTTTATCTGGACATCATGTTACTGAGATTCATCCAGGTGGTAATGTGCATACATTTTCATTGTTGGATGGTATTCCATCATATGAACATACTATAATTGTTTAGTCTCTTGTTGATAGACATTTGGTTGTTTCCACTTTTGACTACTATGAATAAAACTGCTGTAAACATTTGTGGATGTATGTCTTCATTTCTCTTGGGTAAATACCTAGAAGTAGAATTAATTGCTGGATCACAGAGTGTGTGTATGTTTAACTTTATAGAGAACTGTATCCGTTCAGGTTTTAGGCCCAAGTCTTGAAATTGTGTGTCATTTTAGAACTTGTATGAATATTCTAGATACAGTGGTTTTATTTGATAGATTACAAATATTTTCAACCCTGGTTTGTTATTTGCCTTTTCATTTCTTAAAATGGATCTTTCAAAGAGCAGAAATTTTTAATTTTGATGATGTTGAATTCAATTTTTAAATTTCTGGTTTTAGTTTTTCTATTATAAGAAATATTTGCCTTCCCCAAAGTTGGAAAGCCATTCTCTTAGGTTTGCTCTTAAAAGTGTTAATGCTTTGATTTGCTTTTATTTCTATGATCCATCTTGAATTAATTTTTATTCATAATATTATGTAAAGATTGGACCAAGGTTAATTTTTGTTCATATATTTATCAAGTTGTTCCAGTACCATTTGTTTCAAAACAGTTCCCTTTCCCCAATAAATTGATTTGAAACCTTTGTTAAAATAAATTGACCAAATATGTGTGGGTTTATTTTTGTATTCATTATTTTGTTCCATTGATCCTGTATGTAAGTTCTTCAACTTTATTTCTTTTCCAGACTGCCATAAAAATTCAAAGTTCTTTTACTTCCATATAAGTTTAGAATTAGTTGTCCAGAATTGTATTAATTTTACAGGGTAATTTTATAAAAGTTGTATTAATAATATTGAGTCTTCTAATCCTCATATTTTTCTCCATTTATTTAGATTATAAGTCTGTCATGTTTTATTAAAAATGTTGGGGGGTGGTTCCAAGATGGCGGCCTAGACAGTCCACGCTGCGCTAGGCTCTCAGGGACCAAGGCTGGAAGTGGTGGAGGCGCCGTTTTCCAGCCAGCATCCTGGCATCATTCTGCAGCTCAACATCCCACACAGGAATTTCGCTCGTGTATGTGTGAGTACAGGATCACCGGGAGGCAGCGGTAGCCAGGAGGCGTGGCTTCAGCGCCGGCCGCAGAGGCGCGGTTGCAGCCTGGGCCTCGGCCCAGGGCTCCGGCTATCCGAGACTGAGACTGGAAGTAGCGAGGTGCCAGCTTCCAACCAGTTTTTTGGCAGCTCTCTGCGCCTTGCCGCCCCACACAAGAGTCTCGCTCGCGTGTGTGAGCACAGGGCCACCGGGAGGCAGCAGTAGCCAGGCGGCGTGGCTACGGCACGGGCCGGAGAAACACAGTTGCAACCCGGGCCTCGGCCCAGGGCTCCGGCTGTTCAAAACTGAGACTGGAAGTGGCGGGGCGCCATCTTCAAACCAGTTTTTTGGCAGCTCTCTGCACC